>QODF01000061.1:678311-849078 GCA_024372805.1 Oostethus manadensis
TAGCCGGAATTTCTCCACCTCACACACCAGCTCAGGCTCCTTCCCCGCCAGAGAGGTGACATTCCACGTACCGACAACTAGCTTCTGTAGTCGAGGATCGGACCGCCAAAGCCTCTGCCTCCGGCTGCCACCCAGCTCTCTTTGCACCCGAACCCTTTGGCCCCTCCCACGAGTGGTGAGCTCATGGGAGGGGGGACCCACGTTACTTTCTCGGGCTGTGCCCGACCGGGCCCCATGAGTGCAGGCCCGGCCACCAGACGCTCGCCATCGTGCCCCACCTCCGGGCCTGGCTCCAGAGGGGGGCCCCGGTGACCCGCGTCCGGGCGAGGGAAAACGAAGTCCAATTGTATCATTCATCATTAGGGTCTTTTGAGCCACTCTTTGTCTGGTCCCTCCCCTAGGACCTGTTTGTCATGGGTGACCTTACCAGGGGCATGACACCCCCCGACAACTTAGCTCCTAGGATCATTGGAACAGGCAAACTCCTCTACCACGTTAAGGTGGTGACTCAAGGAGGAGTATCTTATGTGTACTTTCAACATATGTTTTATTTTATGTGTACTTTCAACATACACAATTGTATGTTGAAAGTATCAAACATAAACCACTCCTCACTTTAATCAGGGTTCAGTAAATGTTTCTTTTTTTAAATCATACAACATTGAAATTTTTAGGTTTTAATCTACCACATTCTCCTCTCGCTTAAAGACAGGCTTTCTATTTGTGTCCTTCACTATGGTGAAGCATATTGCCATCTTTCTTGTCTCTCACCTGACACTGCAGAACTGTCAACTTGTTTTTCCATCTCTCTGCTCTTAGAGATGGACTTATGGGCCAGGAAGCATCTGCATGTCAGCTCAGGCTGCTGACCTCTGACCCAGGAAGCAATCCCAGGTTGCTGCTGCAAATGCTGCTTTACAGAGACTGTCACCTGCCCCGTGTTCTCTTGGAAAACTCTTGTAAGTCAAGTGTAATATTTTTGCAATAGAAGTTAATGCTGGATACCGTGGCAGACAAGCCCGGTGTGAATGATTAAGTATGAATGTTGTTCAGTCACAATACACAACAGTTGCGTTGTTTGATTTACAAGAATGAAATTAGTGGCTGGAAAATGGATGGATGAAAATTATCTAATATAATAGTTCTGGTTTTCTATAGAAAGGTATCTGGGTCCTGATATGGAGTCTGACTGTTGAAGACCCATGCCCTACGGTATACACTGTATAAGAACTAAACTCTTAATTTCTACAGACTTTAGATGAGCTGCCTCTCATTTTATTAGGTCATCATTGTCATCATCTTTGCCATCATCATCATCATCATTTTCACCTTGGTCATCAGCATCACTAAATCAATAGAGTGCAGTAATAAACACTCAACAGACCCAGGCAGAGCCCATATGCTGACCTTTAAAGATTTTGCATTCATCCTTCCCTCCCCTCTACTGGCAACAGTCTAACCTTTAAAGACTGTTGTTCACTAGCACATTAATTCACATTATAGTGACCTCATTAATAACAACTCTCACTGTATCGTTCAATTGTTCAGCCAGACTCTGGCTCCGAGGTACTAAGATGCCTCTGCATGGTGCCGTATATCAACGCCAGAAGCGCTGACTCTTGCATGTTATCTCATTGACGGGCTAATTAAGCGAGAAGTTGGGAGACACAGGCTTGACTGAATGCTCACAATGCCACAAGCGTCTGTGACCCGTTTTTGTGTGTGGACAAATGAACAGGAGGCACAACATGAGATGTCATATGGCGGTGTTGGGTCACCATGAGCTCCCGGCTTTATTTTATTTTACTTTTTTTTTTTTTTACCAGAGTAGTCATTGTACTTCTTTAAAAGCCTTACTCTGCTGTCCATTTTGTGGTACTCGCAAGTTGACAACAGTGAGGGATTGGATGTATTCAGTGCATACACTCACAGGCCACAGCATTGGGTAAACCAGTATGACTATAATGCATTGCAGTATTTCAGCTTTCCAAACTACAACCACAATAATAAACTGTTTTTTTTAATGAATGCAGTAATACTTGAGAATTATGTCTTTAAATAGGTGGACGTCAAATTCAGTTGTTGTATTGGATTCCATTACATTGTTCAGATGTACCTCATGTTGTGCATTTTCCTAAGTATGAAATAGTGGACTTTTTCACTTTATATAATTTTTATTAATAGTTTCATAGGTTTTTATATGTGTTTATTATTTATGTATTGGCCTTTTTAATTACAGTGCTTTATTGATTCTCATTTGAACAGCTACAAAGTTAGTGTATGTACGTGTATGTAATCAGGGAAGACTGCATGATTAAATTATAGTGTGTCACACCAGTGGGGCATGTTTTCATAAAGGGACCAGCTACCCCATAACAACAAAGCCTGTTTTGTTCTCAAATCTTTCCCTGGACCTATCATGGTCACAGCATAACACTTTTACCTTGAGGACCAATTACTAGAGAGGCAGAGAACAAGATAGGGGCATAGCCCATCTAATACACTGATTATAGGTCACTGCTTGAAACTGCTTCTGGGCCCGGGGGCGGTTGTCCTGCTTGCCCGAAGCTGGCCGGCCCCCAGCGGGTGTTCCGGCAGTTGGCGCCCAGGCCCCCCAGGTGTGGCCCTTGCTCGGCTGCCGAGTGGCGTCCGGCCGGGTCTCCCTTGCACCTCTTCGGAGTGGACTCGCGGTTGCCTCTTGGGGGGGCCGAGACGGGCCGTCCCCTCTGTAGGGAGCCTGCTGGGGGGCCGTGCTCCGGCATCTTCCTAGTCGGACCCTCGCTTTTGGAGGGAGTGTGGTTTGGGATGCATGGCTGTGTTCACCACAAACATCTCCTCATTGTCTGTTTTACTCTGATGTAGTTATCCTGTCACTGCAGAGTAATGTAGATTTGTTGCACGTGTCAACTGGATGGTCATTGTTCAAGAGGTTCTGTTTCTTTTCTCGTTGTTTTTCTTGTATGTTTATCATTATTAGTAAATATGTATGTATGTGTGTATACATATATATGCACCCTGTATGTGTGTGTATGTATGTATGTACTCCATGGATATGTGTATGTGCATAGTATATGTATGTATACGTGTACGAATATGTGTATATGTATGTATGCATGTATATATATACATAAATATGTGTGTGTGTGTGTATATATATGTATATATATGTGTGTGTGTATGTATGTATGAATGTATATATATATGTGTATATATATATTAGTATTATCATTATTATTACTTTTTTATTTTTTCCCTGTATTTTTGCTCATTTTGCTCTGTGACTGTTCTGGTTGTTGCTGAAATTGTGATTATCACGGTTGTTTATAATATGGTTGAAATATGTTTGTGAGGTTCTTCTGCACCCTTTCTTATATCCCCCACCCCTCAACCGTCCCATTTCAGGTCAGGTTCGAAATGTGGCGCAACAAAATTCATAATAAACGCAGTCAAATGTCAAGGGAGACTTATTTGGATTATGAAGTCTCCCTTGGCAAAGAAATTTTGCTCAGTATTTAAAGGCAGCTTGACTCCCATTCAGCTGTTATGATGCTGGACAAGACAAAAAAAAAAAATTAAAAAAATAAAAATAAAGTGCGTTAGATATACTATATGATTGTGTCATAATAGGTTATATATTCAATGATAGCTAATGTTAGTAGCTAATTGCCAAACCAATATTATGAGCTGACAACAAATAGAACCCATTTTATCCTCATCTTATTTATCCTCATCTGTTTGTTACAGCCGAAGTGCGCAAACTGCACGTGTGTGTGTTATGTTGAGCATAGCCTAGACGTTCCATCAGTAAGAGGGTGGGTTTCTCTTGTAGATTAATACAGTATATTATTTCATGATTTTGCAACATGTTCATTAATGATCGCCCTCTAGGCAGCTGCGTAACCGTGCCAAAAAATAAATTTAACTTTAAAAATGACAAAAGCATATATAATACAAGTGTAAAAAGAAGTAAAAATGTCAAACGTTTTGCAGCTACACACGTTTTTCTTGTAATTACGCCACATTACTGATACTATAAAATGTATTAAACTGTCATGAGATCTGTCTCTTGACTACAGTGTTTCTCACACTATTGAAATAACTGTCATCTCTGACAGACTGCTGGATGTTTGCCACCCCTAGAGCAAAGGGTCTCTCCCTGTCAACTTAACACACAAACTTAGTACACAATATCTGTACAGTATATAGACATCTATAGGGGTTACACACGCACACACCTCCGTCAGCCCTGTGCTTAGACAGCTAACCCCATAAGGACAGGCTGTCAAAACCTCTTCCCTTTCACTTCCTGCCTCCATGTGCTGCACATCTTACTGCCACAGCGCTTTGTAATCTCCTTTTTCCAGCTATCCATCCAACACAGATGTGAGTTTTCCTTCACCTACTAATGCCTTTTGTTTGCCCATTCCGTCAACAAATTGGCTTTGGCAGCCTTGATATTTGACCTTTTTTCTGTGAAAGAAAAAAATTCCAAAATAATTAAAAAAAATATATATATATAGAAATAATTATAACTTTTTAAAAATTATCCATTCATTTAACTTATCCGCCAATCACGTTCAGAGCACAATTATTTATTGTTACTTTCAACACTTTCGTGTTTGCTCTTCTGTGGAGGGTGTGTCGGGGTGGCTCTTAGGTAGCATGGGTGAGGGTGGCCGACCCTGACCACCCTGATACCATACGACCCCTGATGTGTGACATGCCTGATTTTGCAGTTTTCTTCAAAAAATGGTGATTGACTAGTTATCATGTTGGCCACACAGTCAGGAGATCTGGAAGATCTGGGTTCGAATTGCCCCGTGTGTGGGTTTCCTTTAGGTACTTGGGTTTAACCCACATTCCAAAAATATGCATGTTAGTTTTTATTGGCGACTCTAAAAAGTTCATAGGTGTGAATGTGCATGTGAACTGCTGTTTGTTTGCCCTGCAATTGGCTGGCAACCAGTCCACTGTTTACCCCGCTTCTCGGCTGAAGTCAGCTGGGATAGGCTCCAGCATACCCCGGCGACCCTAAAGAGGATAAGCGGCATAGAAAATGGATGGACTCACATTTTTTCTTGTTTGCATTTTGAAGCTTTACTTATCCAAGCGTTACAGATACTACAGTGCAAAATGTACATACTTGCAATTTTTCAACTGGTCAATTTTGATCAGGAGTGCATAATTTCTATGTCAGAATTTTAAAAAAATTTTGAAAAATACAATATATATACACACACACACACACATATATATATATATATATATGTGTGTGTGTATATATAATGTGTGTATACATATACATATATATATATATATATATATAGTCATATAGTTGCAATAAATAACAGCATAAATCCTTTTTTTGTTTCTTAGTAATTTTTCTTAGTTTTGAAAATGTAATGCTTTTTTCTTTTTTTCCCCCAATGCCTCTTTTTTCCTCCAGGTTGTTGTCAGGAAAGCCACCTAGAAATATCTTCAGAGTATCGCAAGGCAGGTGATACCTTCATAGATGCACTTTTCAACATTTATATTTGCTTGAATGATGTTCCCAAGGCCTTGACTCATGCTCTACAGCCATACCTGGAAAGTGCACATGTATGGGAACGTCTGTACACACTGGCAGGTAAAGTAGCCTGCAGCCACTGAATAATGCTCTAGCTCAAACGAACGGCTTTACCTTACAACGACCTGTTTTTATTAAACTCGTGTAAATGGTTGCAATCTGTCATTTCTATAGGCTGCTGATGTAGATCTACGCCAACCTTTAAAGCTGAACTTTAGTCGGTAGCTTGTATGAAAAGATACTGATGAACAAGACTTGACCACATCATTTAAAATGTCAAACACTAAAAGCTTATAATATTTTCTTGTATTTTAAGTGTTAGTGTGAAAAAACCATGATTATTCTTGTTCCTTCTTTTTCTCATCTCAATCTACTTTATATTTTGATACAGAGCGCCAGTGGAGGTTTTAGCTTTTATTTCCTAATTGTTATATCCTGGTTGAATAAATAAGTTATTGTAGTATAAATTAGGGTGTAAGCCAAAAGAAGAAGGGACTAAATGAAATGGAGGGAGCAAAGGAGGCTTTCACTGTCATCAAATCCCCATCTATCCATATAGGCTAATTAGTCGAATTATTGGACTGTGCCAAATCTTTGCGATACACTTTTTAGTCATAGGATTGCCCCACTGATCCTGTTTATATTCCAGCTATTCACACTTACAGATAACACAGAAAATATTTCACGTCACATACTGGAGAAGCAAGTGGTTTTAAATCAATTCATACAATGCATTGACACAATTCAAGGAGATGCAAAGTGTGAAAACCATGTGACTTTGAAAAATAGGTCTAGGTCTTACCTGCCAAGGAGCACTGCCTCGTCAAACAGCTATATAATTTTGTGTTCTGCTCCAGTCTTTTTCTGTAGGTCTTAGGTCACACATTTGTTGGACGTCCCTTAAGATTTCACAGCACTTCCAATACTGCCAGCGTGCTTTATCTTTCCCGTAGCCTTTGCTTCTACAGCTGCTTCTACGGGAAATTTATGACTGCCATACAGCTTCATGTAGTATAGCTCTGCTGCTATCAATATGAGCTGGATATGAAAGGGCAGCACAATGGAAGACATACCATACATACTGGCACCTTGAGAGTGTACTAAGACTTTCACGGTCAGGCCACTGAAATTGATTGAACACATCTGAATTTAACCGGTTATTACTTACTTTATATTAGAGACATTTCGGTTGAATATTGCAGCAATCTAATGGCTATATTTGACATTTCTGTCTAATGTTAAGCTGTAACATTGAAGTAGGCCTGTTGCTACTGACTCATGTGTTGATGTTCACTTCAAGCTATTATTTGAGGTTTTTGCAAGTAGCTTGAATCACAGGCTGATTTTTTTCAAACTACATCAAATTACTATCCTTTTTTTATTTTGTATCTTACGAATCAACCAGTCCAAGGTGCACTTTGCCTCCCCCCCAAAAACTCTGCTGAAATTGGCTCCACTTGAACAGAATAAGTGGTAAAAATGAAATAATTAATGTATTTTTAAATCCTTGTAAAAAAAACAATTTTTATAACGTCGGAGTTTTCAAAATATGATGCTGGCCTCCTGTTGGAGGGGCCAGAAGACCTCAGGGAAGGTCAAATCACATACAGTACTTCATATTAAAGCTACTGATCAATGCTTTTCTTGTCTCATTCTCATCTGCATTACAATTGCAGGACAGTCAAACAAAAACAATTCTACATATCAACAATGCAATGACCGCTCTTTTCACACTGGTTGTATGAACACTAGCCACACCTCAACATCTGATAAGTGTTATCCATGTGTAGTTAAGCATCACCTATTTTGTCAGAAACATCACAGAAAGAACCTGTTGTGATCGGCTGTATCCGGGTGATAGTCACCAAGTCCACTAATAGCCTCCTGACTCACCTGGTTTCCATGGCGATGGAGTGGCAAGCCACAGAGGAGTCTAGTGGAGCCTTTGGAGTGAGATATGTTCCAGAAAGTGTCCTGGCTCAAGTTCCCAAAGGTTGGAATTATACACCCGTGGAAATGCGAGGGAAAGAGACTGCTTCTTCAAAGAGTATGCATGCTTTAGATTTTAAATACATTTTCTGCAACAAGCAGTTATACATTTTAATCAACAAGGAACATCATGCATGCAATCTCTCCTTGCAGCTGTCATATCTCTCGCCATTCAAGCTATCTCCTTCATTTTCACTAACCTGCCGCTGGTGGTAGCGTCCTTGCCCCTCCCCATCCGCTATCTCTTCCAAGTGGCTGAGAAACACCTGTCCAAGCACTCCCGGCAGCTTCGCTCTGTAGGCCTGTTGCTCTGGTCCCTGTTTAACTGCCTAATCCATGGACTGGCCGACCTGCACTCACTTGAAGAGATCAGTGGGCTGGGCTTGAACTATCAGGCCAAAGACCACCTGACCCTGCTGGCTGAGTGTCTGCAGGCTTCAGTGGGGATTCAGCAAAAGGTAATTTTGTGAATAATAGAACAGTGATTGCAATAATGAGGATACTTTGCTTGTTCGAGTTTAGTTCATTTCAAGGGGTAAAAGTGTAAGCACAGTGCCGATATATAGCTAATACATAATGTACAGTAGATACTGTATAAACGACCATATTGATCTTCTTCCATTGTACTAATAACTGTTGTTTGTGCTAATAACTGTTTGCACAATTATTCCATTTAGACAAATTTAGAAAATTTAGGCAAAAATATCCAGTCCATATTGAGTAAGCAAAATAATGTTTTTACATCATCATACAGTTATGGAAAGCCAAATCTAGTCATATTGAGCCACGTGTAAAATTTCTTTTAAATTCTCTCTGTATTCTATTCATGCCAGGGTGTTCCCAAACCTGCGGTACACAAGGTACTACAGGTTCTGGAGGAAAAAAGACCTAAGTGGATGAACATGCAGCTGCACAAGGCCCGCAAACTCTGCACAGACAGGTGAGAGGCCAACTGGAGTTTGATACAGAGGTAATGGTCACAATGGCATTGATGCACTCTTAATATGAATGTGTTCATGCATACGGGACTGTGTCATCCATCACTTAATGTTGAATATTCACTTAGGTCATCATTTTTTTCCTACCATTTGGTTAAATAAATAATTTTTACATGAAAAACTATGTGTGATATATTTAAAATAAAATGACGGTTGAAGGCCTGTAGTCAGGAGGTGGTCCAACACACATAATTGGCATTCAGTACTCTTACAGGATAAAACAGTATAATTGACCACAAACCATTCGAGGGTGCACAAGGTTTTTTTTCTCCTAAGACCTATTATAATCAATTTTAAGTAGCATCAACAGGTAATAATAGGACTCTTGACAGATAACAAACATGGAAAAGAAAGGAGTTTTTAAATCATCTCTCCTAAAGACTTCATGCAGCTCACTTTTTAGTGTATAATGTATTCAGTTTTTTTCTACTGTCTTAATTTCTGAACATATTGTACTGAGCAGCCAGAAAAATTGTCCAGTGATCCAAATATTCTAATATCTATTTCTTCTTCTGATATACTATGTTGTACTTCAACATTAATTGTCAGTTCTATGGACATGCATTCTAAAGCTTTTTGGTGGCATCATGAAAACACACAAAAATATATTTTTTATGATCGCAGAGGTTATCCTTTAAGTGTGTTGTACAATTTTTTTAATTGTGATCTACCACCTTGGGCATCTTTATTATGGAACATAATAAACACAGGCTGACCTATGACCTTTTTCTCAACACATTGTTGTTGAACTGCGTGTTTGTTACTTCACCACAACCAAGCCAAGCACACATGCGCAAAACAATGCAACTTTCATATGAAAAAATAAATTAAATAAACAAAATACTGACAAGATACTGAACAATAATTTGTCACTATATTTCATATAGTGACAGGAACAGGAACGTGGGTGGGCATTGGCGGGAGGCAACGAGATGGCATAGAAAGTGTGTATATGTGTGTGTGTTCAGAGGGGAGAAAAGCACGAGTGATTATGTATCACCTGTCTGAGGCATTCAGTGAGATCATTACTATTCATTAAACTAACCTTCACAGAGAAGTGACGCCTGGCTTGTAAACAATCATAATACAGTGTCCGAGTAGACTGTATGTGTGTGGGTGTGCATGTGTGGCAGATGGAGTGACTCCCAAAAAATGCAACTTCACTCACTTGTGTCTCCTGTGGGTTCTCACACATAAATGCAACGGTTAAAATCTTCCTACAAAGAACATATGCCCTTCCAACCTGGCATACCTGTCAGTCCCCCCTTTTTCACCACAAAGTATTTAGCCTTTTTGCTAGGCACCCTCCCGTTTTAATAGTTTTTTCTATATTTCACGTATTTTAACTAATGAAAAAAAAATCTCTCCGGTTCTCATGGAGCAGCACAGCATCTACTGCGCTTGGTGCTTGTCGGGCCTTCAAAACAAAAGAAGCACACCAGTAAAATGACATGGTTCCACCACAGTGGGCAATTGGGTCTTTGCAACACCTGTACCCCTCACATTGAAATAATTGTGGAAGATTACAATTTCCCTTATTTTGCAGAACATTTCCCCTTATTTTACAATGCAAATGTTGATAGGTATGCAACCTGATTCCCACTTTCCTCTACCAGCTTTAACCCCGCCCCCCCTCCTGTAAGCACCCACTGTCTTTGCAAAGTAATTTGTTGAGGAGAAGATTATTGTTCTCCATCATGGTGACCCTGGCTGGGCTGACGGGATGCATACCCAGATGAAGATGAATGCAGTTATTCCTTGGCGGAGGTCTGGCTCTTTCAGGGCACATTGGCCCTAATGACATGATTGATAGGCTGTCCCAAATCCAGAGGGGCCCTCATTAATCACCCCACTGACTGAATCCAATCATCTGCTTCACCTGCACAGTGATAGACAGGAAAGGATACACAGCGCAGGTGCTGACACGGATGCACAGCCACCGTCCTAGACAACACGACCGCTGGGGACGCCAGGCAAAAAGAATGAGCAGACATACGGACAAGACGTGCCCCCACTTCTTTTGCCACCCTCAATGTCAAGTAGCCAACGACTGGCTGACAGGCAAGCAGCACCAGTCCTGCCACTTTATAATTGCAAAGCGGGATAGCTATTGAGAGAGAACAATGACAGGAAGTGTATATGAGGGTTTGATGGACGGTAGCAGGACATCCATCTGTATAAGAAGGCTAGGAAAATGATGGAGGCATTTGTCAGGGATGGAGGACTGTACATGCCGGAGGACCTTGACACACAATTACACACACACACATGCAGGACATGCTTAAGCGTACGCACAAATCACTTTTAGTGCACCCACATTTCTTTGGTCAAGAGTCCCCTTGCATGTTTCACAAATAGTTGTGAATGTATTTCACTATATTGCTTGGTCATTTGTTTCTAATTGCACCTTACCTTGAATTGTACCAACTCACTTGAGACTTCTTTAGGTACAGCTAATGATCTGGTACAATTTAAATTGTTGATATAAATTGTTATTAATGTAACAATATGTGTATGGTTGCACGTCAGACTGTAGATTTTGTTACAATCCTTGTTTTTAATCACATAATGCTGGGCAGATTACCAAATGTTATAGCCATTGAGTGTATATATTTAATACCCCTCTGTTAATTTAATTGAATCTTCTATTTTTCTGTAAAACCACCAGAAATGTGCTGGGTTTTTTTCACTTTTACCCATGCTGTCCATTTTTATCCCAGTGTCCATGAGCAGAGGAAGGAGAGTGTGGTGACTGCAGACGAACTGACCGAGCAGAAAATGGGCCTGATGCTGCTGGAGGTCTGCCACAAAGCAGGGGGCAACAACTACCTGAGGCACATCCATCACATCATCCAAGGCAATGAGGTAGGGAAGCACTCCCTCTCCTCCAGCAGTTAGGTGGCTTCTGGCCCGAGGCCGCAGGCTGCAGAGAAGATAGGGCAAAAAGACAAGGAGGAAGAAAGCGGTAAATGCTGTTGGGTCCATGGTGCAGGTGACCGTAAGGCTTCAGACCTGCAGTAATGTCCTGTGTTAAACACTCACCACATGTAGGGTGAATAAAAGGAAGTCACTACATTTTTGTACAGTACACTAAAGCAGTCTTAGAGAAGAGGTCAGCAATTTCAAGTCAGTTGTTGTTACAAAAGGCTATACAGGCAATGATATATAACGTTAGTAACAACTAAACTCAGCTAAATTGCTATCATTAGTTGGCAACAAACATAACTAGAGTGCATTCTTTACATTGGCATAATCAAAGCAGAAATAGGCAGGATGTAATGGTAGCAGTAAGTTTGAATGTTGGCACACACTAGGCAGCTGAAGGAATCCACAGCATCCAGTCCATTAGAGTGTGAATTCTGCATGTTCCTTTTTTTTTTTCTGAATGTGTTTAGACCCCATAAAGAATAAATAATATATGCAACATTTATAATATATTTGATATTAAACTTTGCTGTTAAACCAGACTTGCTTTCACTATAATGCCACCTACAGCCAAAAAGTGTATACAAATTAGCTGATACATTGTTAATGTGATAGATGTTCTTTTATTGTGTGCAACTATTGCAGTCTAAGGCACCGAGGACAGAGGTCAATTCCCTTTTACTTATGTCGATTTTTTTTGTCACAGATTAATTTGGTCTGGCCATACACTTTTTCTGTTGGTAAAACCTCTCATAACTGAAGTAAATTACGACCAAGACAAATAGCAATTCAGTTCTTGGGCAGTTATATAAAGTGAACGAACGGCCTTCAGTAACCGCCAACCACATAGTTACAGTTCCCATATATTTTACTACATATTGTCTATAAGGATGCAGCTTGGAACACCAACATAAGCAACATGTGTATACAGTACATTAGGCTGCTGTTGACGGAGTCCATAAACAGCAATAACTATGTATGGAAGTTTGATAGACTCTGAACGGGCTCTCCAAGCAGGCAGTTGGAGGTTTGCTAGAGCAGCGCCACCCTGCAGCCAAGGCTGAGACAAGAACACTCAGGTCAGGGACACACTGGGCAAGCAGTGACGTGGAGGGAGAGAAGGTTCACAAGCCATGACAAAGTGATGAATGGGAGTGCGGAATTTGCAATAGGACATCTATGTCACATCTCACACACACTCCAATACACACATATACACGCAATATGACTTCACATGTATTTTTGCTGCAGTTTAACCAAAGTATGCACAGTAGCAGCTAAACGCCATAGTAGTGACTACCTGAAGACTCGTTTTTTACTGGTCTGATTCTTGCTGTTCTAATGTGTTTTGTTTTTCCTGATCTGCAGGATTTGCTGATGTCTAAATTGAGTGTTAACGCAGACTTGCCACGTCGTCCTCCTCACTCAGTGAACTTTGACCTTCGTGATGGTGAGCGCGCCACCACATTCAACCCGCTCAAACAATTTGATCGAATTGGCACAAAGATGCTGAATCAGGTTAGTGAACATAGTGAAACTGTTGTGTTGTCTCCATTGTCAATAAACCATTTGGTCTTTTTCTAACATGGATCACATATTCATGTAAGACTACTGTATTTTCAAGGCATTTAAAGAATATTGTTTTCGGTTCATTACAGGAGGCCGAATAGATTGGCTAATTAAGAGAATGATTAATGCAGCATCTCCATTTTAGGTACCTATCTTGTTTATCAAATAGAACGGAGGCACAAGTGGCAGAAATTCACCTCCATCAGTCTCCTATGAATAAAGATCATAAGATGGGTGGATAGATGGAGGCAGCAAGTGGAGTTCTCTTTTTTGTCAATAAAGCTCCGCCAGGGGTCAGGAGGGACATTTTGGCAATCAGATTTTTATTTGCGTCGATAATCTGGCATATGTTTCCCAGTGTGTTAATGTTGTGTTTGAGGGAGAAAAAGAAGAGGAGAGCGGGTTGTGTTGTTATGGCATTGCAGCTTTGAAGAGAGTAACAAAAGCTGAATAATAATAGGATGACTAATGACCCGCTCTCACAAATCCATTTAGATTTCTATAAATAATGACTGCATCCTTTCAAATAGATGTATAAATGAATTGCTGTCTTATTGGAATGAAAAGAAAAGCACATTCTGCTGACATGATAGATGGCCTGGTGTTGCTGGTCAGCTCTTGGGATCTTTCCCTTCCTTGTTAGTGGGTTTCAGCTTTAGCAATAATACAGTGATGCTGCTAACCCTAATTCATATCTAACAGCATCAAATGATTATACATCTACAGGGTGCTTTGGTTGAATGGGAGTGGGACTGGCCAAGGTTGCTGCCAGCATATCAAGACATGTGTCAAGTCACCTTCAGAACTCTGTTCGCCAACAGGTAAGACACTGAAGACTCTCAGTGTTTGTATTTTTATAGCATAAATGATCAGGCTAAGGTTAGAATTCATTTTTAGTAAGCGGATTTACTGTATTTCACTTTTATGAAGTACAACTTATTGGCCCTTTTCTACTGCATGATATCTGCAAGGGTCAACACAGTCACTTAATGTACTTTGAGGTAGTAATTTCATTTTGAGTGACGAGCTGAGACCATACAGGTGACGTTTACCACTAATTATTCATTCACAAAACAGATACACAGATACAAATGGCAAAAAAGAACACTGATGCTACTGTTATCTTACTCCATAGTCTCCACTTTGCTCACTTTGCTTGGACTCTTTAATCTCAACACATGCCAAAAAGTAAGAGACTTAGTTCTCCTCCATTGTTATCGACTCATTCTGACTGGCATTGAATGCGTCCTGGTTTTCTTATTTATTTTTGTTCATATTTTTTATTGTATTTTTGTTTTTGTCAAATGAGCAGTGAAAAGACCAATGTAGGAAATGCTTGTGCATTTTGCAATCAAAGTTTAGTTTTATTTAAGCTCCGTTTCTACCGATGGTCCTCTTTCTATCATTTGGTACGGTACACATTTTTTGTGAAGGGTAACAAAAGACCCATACTGTGTCCAGATCCACATACTGTAGCCACAGTGGTAAGATGGAGAACGCTCTACTAGTATACATGGATTTAAAAAAAAAAAACCAAAAGATGATGCTTCCGGCTACAAGGAAACCAAAAACAACCTCCTTGTGGGTTGAACAGTGTCGCACTGGCATGAAGCCGCTACTGTATAATCATGCTGCCCCTGGAAAGGAAAACATCTCCTGGTGTAAAGTACTAACTACATGAGGCATCATATTTTAGCAAATTCAGCAATGTTTCAACTTTATCTATTAAAGAGCGATATTGGTTTTCTATAGCAATATAAAACGATACCGATATTGACCAATATTACATTTCCATCCATTCATGTTCTATGCCGCTTATCCTCAGTAGGGTCGCGGGGGTATTCTGGAGCCTATCCAATATTGGTTGGCCGATATTATCGGACATCACTAATTATAAACCATTTTTTACGATGCAAAAAATAAAGCATGGGTGAAATGTGATAAGCCATCACTTACGCAAAGTTGTTAGGAGGATGCCTGCTTGGATCTTGGTGTCACTTGACTGACTTCACCCAAGTCCACTGATAGTGTCCCATCCTCCTCTTCACCCCCCTTGTCCTCTCCTGTTCTTGCTCTGAAACAGACATAAATATTTATGCAGGTATGTGACACATATTAGATGGCAATACTTCAGGCTGTTCCCTGCTCTCCATTCCCAGCTGTCACGCTGCCAGCTATCAGGGAGCCATGGGGGCTACTGCACCTTGTCTCAAAGCCTACGCCCAATCCATTCTAAATCACCGCCATTGTAAAACACACATACACGCACTTTGCTAACAAAGGGCAAGTTCTGCATCTGCCAAGGACACAGGTCTAATAAGGGCGAAGTGTGCAGCTACTGTATGTGCTGTGTTGTGATGAGCTTTGTCTTCTTTAGGTCTCTCCCTTCTTGACAATCACATACAATTACATTCTCCCTCAGCATGCAGTGTGTTCTGCTCCGTGTTAAAACATTGACTCAATTTGTTCAACTGAACTCACCCTAATCTCACTGTCTCAAAAGTGCCTATGATGCCGTCATTTGCCTCATTAGCATGTCTTTGAGGAGTAGATTTCATGGAAGATTTGGAGAATGGTTTCAATTCTGCTAGAGTTATTTTCACAGAACAGGGATGGTAGTGTCACAGCTTGTGTCATGTAAGCTGTCAAAGTCTATATTTGATACATCTCCAAATTCAAAATAATTACAAAGGGAAGGTCTTAACAAAATGATGTCAAATTATTCTCTGATCAGTGTGTGCAGATTACAGTCACATTTCTTTTTTGTAAATATGGGCATATTTAAATTAGGTTTACTGTTTTTTGAGGCGCCATAACAAATGCTGTAGTGGAACTTCAACAAGTAATACCATTTCCATTTACAGTTTATGATTAACCCAAACTGAAATAAAAGTTTTCTCTGAAAATGAAACACAATTTATAGTTCAAACAGTCATGCATCATTCTGATGCAAGACATTGATGTGAGATGTCAGCCAAGTAAGCGTTTCAAGGAATAACCCCACAAGCAATTATCAATTTTAGCCAATAAAATGTCACAAGCGGACAATGTCATTCTGCAAAAACATTCATTCATTCATTTTCCACAGTATACTGCTTATCCTCATTAGGGTCACGGGTATGCTAGAGCCTATCCCAGCTAACTTTGAGCAAGAGGCGGGGTACACCCTGGACTGGTCGCCAGTCAATCGCAGGGCAGAAAAAACAAACATTCACACTCACATTCATACCTCCACTGCACATGTTTGTGCATCTTCAAAAAGAGCGAGTATTTTTTATTTATATGAATTTTATTTAGTTTTATTGTACAGTAATTAGTATATGACAGTAATATTTAAATGTTATTATTATGTTGTTTTCTTTAAAGATAATACATGTTTTAGGATAGTGAGAGTTTGACCATCGGATTAAGTGAATCAATTATTTCATCCATCCATCCATTTATCCGGGTCCAGGTCGCGGGGGCAGCCGCTTCAGCAGGGCTTCCCGGTCCCCAGCGACCTCTTCCAGCTCCACCGGGAGGACACCAAGGGCGTTCCCAGGCCAGCTGTGAGGCATAGTCCCTCCAGCGTGTCCTAGGTCTTCCCGGGGGCCTTCTCCCGACTAGGCATGCCCAAAACACCTCACCAGGGAGGCACCCGGGAGGCATCCGGACTAGATGCGCGAGCCACCTCAACTGGCTCCTCTCGATGTGAAGGAGCAGCGGCTCTACTCTGAGCTCCTCCCGGATGGCCGAGCTCCTCACCCTATCTCTTAGGGTGAGTCCAAGCCACCCTACGAAGGAAACTCATTTCCGCCGCTTGTATCCGCGATCTCATTCTTTGCCTTCCGGCTCAGCTCTCTCTTTATTACGACTGTTCGGTACAGCAACCGCATTACTGCAGACGCTGCACCGATCCGTCTGTCGATCTTCCCTCACTCATGAACAAGAACCCGAGACACTTAAACTCCTCCACCTAAGGCAAGACCTTACTCTCAACCCGTAGTGTACAGTCCACCCGTTTCCGACTGAGAATTATTTCATATGAAGAAAAATAAATAACAGTTCAGAAGTCAACCAGCTTCCTGGAATGGGAATGATATTCCCTGGTATGCTTGGTATGTTCTATCTTACAAGTTGTAGTCACCTTGAATGACATCTCTTTCCTATAAAAAGCTAATAATTTGCTCCCTAGACTGTGTTGAGTTAGCAATGCGGTCCATTGGCCAGTGCCCTCCTATATATTGTTACAGTGGCAGGACAGTTATTGTGCCCAGGGTTTATATCACATTCTAATAGAGCAAGGCTGTGAGTTAAGGGTGGTAGGCTTTTGCACCGGGGCTGGTAAATCACTGTTCAGATGACTTCATTAGCAGAGCAGGACACTTGCTGAGACACTTATCCCTGTACACACGCACACACACGCACACACACGCACACACACTTTCAGCCAGCTACCTTGACGGTGGAGCGTTGGGGTTAGACAGGATGGAGAGTGAATTTATTCAGGTGTGTGTGTCCTTCTTTGTCACCCGTCACTTCAGTTCCCCCAGCATGATGGCTCATCCATCATCCACAGATTGAGCTTTTCAGCAAAAACCAGACTGATTAATGCCACCCGAAGACTTCCAGGGTAGCCCGGCTGACTGGGCTGACCTGGCTTCCTGCTACACCGGCTGTGTGAGTGTGTAGATAGATAGCTTGTGGGTGGACTAACTTTCTTAGGCGGCTTGTTTTCTGACAAAATGGATGGTGGGTTGGCTGCATGTAGCTGGGTGGCGTATTGTGTGGCCCTGAATGTAGCAAATATGATTGGAGTAAGAACATTCCCTTCAGAAACAGCAAAAATACCTGATAAAAGTGTACACGCTGCTCACAATCCTTCATGTAAAAGTCCACCTTACTGTAAGTAACTCAAGCATTAGTGGCAAATTGATTACATCATGTGTCATCAGTGTGAAACACTATTTGTTAAGTTGTATGGGAACACCAGCTTTATTAGAGAGTTGGCAAAGTGATGAATACAAACAAAATTATATTCTCAGTTTGTGGACTGTGACTTTAAATCTTGTATACAGAGTTTAGTGTAGATAGTCAGGTAGTCAAGGACCTATGCCACTAGTCCGTGTGTATTTGCTCATTTCTTTCAATCACTAAAACTTTAAATTTGAAATTTTCCCAAATAGCTAAACATTTGTTATTTATGATTTCTCACCTTGTACAAATTGCAGGTCCTCCAGTGCCCTCATTTGTTGCAGCAACTGAATCATTTGATTGTCATCCAGACCTCAAGCTTTTCTTTAGTGAACAATAATGTTACAAGGCCTTGTGCCTTTATAAACCCCTAATGCCACCCTTTATTGTATTCTGGGAAACAGTATGTGTACTAGAGATACTACAGTCTTTCAAATGCCAAGGTGACTTTAATCACTTTGCTTGTCTGTGCGTGTGTGTGTGTGTGTCAAAGTGTTTGATAAGAAATAGCCAACTATGAGAGATAAGCCTACATGTGCCACAGGGCACCTCCTCCGCTCCATCATACATCCATGCTTAACCTTTATAATATGTCTGGAGCTAAAGAGCAGAGGGCAGGATGTGTATTATTCTCATAGATGGAATAATCTCATATAATGGTTTCAGCATGTTTAATGTATCTTCAATATTATGTTTGATGATTTACTTACTTACACTGTAAACACTGAACACTAATAGCATTACAACTACATTGTCTGGTCTTTCCTATGGCCCCTGTGCCCCCCAAACAATAGCAGTTTTGTGGAAAAAAGTGAGTCTGTGGCATTCTTGTGCTTGAGCAGCTCCTTAAATTGTCACGATAGACGGTTGTGCTTTCAGGAACTGGGCAAACGCCATCTGTTCCGGGGCGCTGCCATATGGCGGGCCATTTTTCTCACAGAATAAAATAAAAACAAATATGTCAGAGTGTTCATCTTTCACAGCAGATGCTGATCAACCTGGGTAGATGCTGGATAACAGGATAGTTTATAATATACATACATACATAGAATGAGCAAGTATGTGTTTCTAGCGGTGTCGTATGAGTGGATATACTTTATTCCATCATGTTAAAGGTCTCTTATGAAACTGGTCTCTAAGGTCTCAAATAGTGTATTACAAGTGTTTTACCCAAAAGCCTTGATGCTGTTATTTAAACATACAGGGAACACAACGTTTTGTGTGTCCTTAACTTAAATGCTAATGAGCTGTGTTTGTCCATGTCTGTCTCTGACAGTGTGTGGGGCTAAGAAGTGATATTCCTCGGTTGCAACCACGTGACCAAGAGGTAGACCGTGTCATTTCTGTTGACCTGGTGGGGGTCAAACAATGTATATGACCACATACACACTTGGTGAGTTTGTACAATGTTTGGCAGATTAAATTGAATAATGATGCATGCCATTGACCTTATTTACTCCTGTTGTGTGAGTGTGCTTGGTGTGTGGCATGGAGACATAAAATAGTTAAAAACAAGAAGTCGTCAAACGGTCGTGAAAGCTTGTCTTCCATGTCAGACATAATGAATGTAGAGGAATGAAATAATGCTTCTAACATGTTTTCTGCATTCTTACACCAGGTCAGCATGCAACAATGCGTTCTTGTATGTGTCTTACGCTGTGCTGTTTTTTCAAAAGGATGTTCATTTAAAAATGAATTTGCTATTTAAAAAAACGCAATTGCGACCCTGTTAAGTTGCAACTCAGTAGCCTACAGTTGTACATGAGCAGTCCATGTTCTTGTGTTTTTTTTTGTTAAAGACGACTGCAGACCACCCTTGATATGTTACTTTCCTATTTTGTTTCATTCAGCAGAACAGGCTTTGTAATCTTTGTCATATATATTTATCTTGTTAATTGAACAATTTCACACTTACAGTTTGAGCATTTAGATGAGGCCGTATGAGGAAATGACACATCTACAATTTTCTGTTTTGAGGCTATTTTTTCTGCAGTGATTAAAAAGACAAATTTTCACAATATTAGTTTGGCCTGGGCCCCATAGTCTCAAGTGGAGGCTGATCTCGGAATTATTTCACTGGCCCTCATCAGCCATTGTTTTCCTTAATTAATGATCAATGAAACCACTAGTTTTTTTCTGTAGGCTCATTTGAACCTTGTGATGCAAGCCATAGAATGCATGGTATCATTCATCTGACTTGAAGGATGGTGCTTTCCATTTGATCAGTTTATTGGCCGAGTGTTGGTTGGTTGCAAAGAGCCTCAAGGTTAACCAGAGTGACATTTAATGGCTGCCAGAGAAACAAGAAGCCATCGTCAGCCTCTCCATTTTGTGAGGGCAGAAATTCAAAAGACTTGTCACTTTTGAAAATCAGGAGTGTGTGATGTGTCATTGAGGAAGTCTGCCTTGTCTCCTCCATCCCCTCAATGTGTCCTTTTCACTGACTGTCATCTTAGAATGGGAGTTTGTGTTGGTGGAGACAGAATACATTCTTTGTCCGCTTGCTTATACATAAAGTGTTTTGTCATTTCTATCCCTAGCTAAGACTGCCACATTGAAGTTGTCTTTTAATGTAAGCAGGTGGCACATGCATCAGTGTTGTCGCACGTCTTGTGCACACTTGTATGCATATGTCTTGGAATGTTCCCTCTTATATTTCAGCACCAAATTTGGAGGTTTGCTTCAAAGGCGAATGCCTGGGATAAGGCCATGCCCTCTCTTCAAACTGTACAGACAATCTGAGAGGCTCATTAATCATACAGCCAGTCACAGATGTGATGGCTTCCACACAAACCACCAGCAGACTGTGAAAGTCACATCCAGCCGAGTCAACTGTCAGCCAGGCAAGCAGAGGCCGCACCTTCTCCCCCGTCCACCACCACCCCCAACTATACTCACCGTCTGCCTTTCCCCTTTGTCATATTTATTTCTCATCCTCCTCTTAGCTTCAGGCCTCAGTAGGATGCTTTGTGAAATATTTGTCTCAACCTGCTAAAAACATGCTGGAGGGTCAAAGCAAATCTGTCTTCTCAGAGAGTGGTCATGGTCAAACTGTCATGCAAGCATAAAGAATTTATCATGAGCGTTCACCATTGGATTGTCTGTGGTTACCAAACTATGGTACTGTAAACATATTTTTGGTTGTGTTCTGATTTGTAAGGTTTGGTGACGTTTAAGCAACGTCTGATGCAATTCCTTTGCAGTGCACAAACATTGTCAAAACACACTTTGCTTGAATACTCTCTAAAGGGCTATTGTGTAAATGCACTTTACATATTTTACCTTTTGAGTGAATTCATAATAGCACAACTTCAGGGGGCATCGGGTTGGCTTATTGTAATCTTATGGATGTCTTACCACAGTAATGTTATTTGATTCATTAATTAGGTTTGACAAAGGTATTTGTGGATTTAAAAAAAAATCTTATTCTGATCTATTTTTGGACGACCTTTGTTCTAACTGTTGTATTTCATCTGCATTCCCTTGGGGTTTGCAGTAGTTACATGAAATATCGCCGTTCCCTGGCAGTGTTGTAAGTGCAGTGTGATTATACCATGCAGCAAACCTCTCAACAGGATTGCCTGTCATGTGTGTAAACTCAATCGCTGTAAATACTGGAATTTTCAGAGACTTTTCACAACAAGCCACCTCTGGTGCAATTCCACTTCCATGTGTGGATGGATGAATTTCTGGAGAGAGGAAGAGCTAAATGAAAATGCCATTTAATCTACCACAAAGCCCTCAAAGGATGAATAGAGATGCTGGATGGAACAGGGTACAAGACAAAGCCCAACAGTTCCTGATTAAAAATGGCAAGTCTCAAGGCTCCTCAAATGCACTCAGGGGGTTGGAATTATACAGATAAAGACAGTATTCTATACAGTAGAACAAACTATGTGGCTCTCACGAGTAACTTGGGTGGAGGGAACCTGTCTTGTTTTAATTTTGAAGTGGACATAAATACAAATGCCAAACTACTTTAAAATTAATATTGTGTAATATAATACTCTCATTGTACATTCATTCATTCATGATCATGTGTCAAAGTTGTTTTTGGGCACTGTTTTATTTCAGCATATTATTTCCATGTTTTGTTGGCGACTCTAAATTGTCCATTAGAGTGTGAATGTGAGGGTGAATGTTTGTTATGTTTGTTTGTCTATACAGTGAGGGAAAAAACTATTTGAACCCCAGCTGATTTTGTAAGTTTGCCCACTAACAAATAAATGATCAGTCTATAATTTTAATGGTAGGTTTATTTGAACACTGAGACAACAATGACAAAAAAAAATCCAGAAAAATGCGTTTCAAAAAGAGTCATAAATTATTTTGCATTTCCATGAAGGAAATAAGTATTTGATCCCTTTGAAAAACGTGCTTTAGTACTTGGTGGCAAAACCTTTGTTGGCAATCACAGAGGTCCGCCATTTCTTGTAGTTGGCCACAAGGTTTGCACACATCTCAGGGGGGATTTTGGCCCACTCCTCTTTGCAGATCCTCTCCAAGTCATGTAATGTTTCGTGGCTGATGTTTGGCAACTCGAACCTTCAGCTCCCTCCACAGATTTTCTATTGGATTAAGTTCTGGAGACTGACTAGGCCACTCCATGACCTTAATATGCTTCTTCTTGAGCCAATCTTTTGTTGCCTCGGCCGTGTGTTTTGGATCATTGTCATGCTGGAATACCCAACCATGACCCATCTCACCCAACACTTGACGGTACATGGCCCCATCCATCCTCCCTTTGATGCGGTGCAGTTGTCCTGTCCCCTTGGCAGAAAAACACCCCCAAAACATAATGTTTCCACCTCCATATTTGACAGTTGGGACGGTGTTTTTGGAGTTGTAGGCAGCATTCCTCCTCCTCCAAACACAGCGAGTTGAGTTGATGCCAAAGAGCTAAATTTTGGTCTCATCTGACCACAACACTTTCACCCAGTCTTCCTCTGAATCGAACAGATGTTCAGTGGCAAACTTCAAACGGGCCTGTAGATGGACTTTCTTGAGCAGGGGGACCTTGCGGGCACTGCAGGATTTCAGTCCTTCATGGCGTAGTGTGTTACCAACTGTTTTTGTGGTGACTATGGTCCCAGCTGCCTTGAGATCATTGACAAGTTCCTCCCGAGTGGTTCTGGGCTGATTCCTCATCGTTCTCAATATTATTGAAACTCCACGGGGTGAGATCTTGCATGGAGCTCCAGATCGAGGGAGATTGGCAGTTAATTTATGTTTCTTCCATTTGCGAATAATTGCGCCAACTTTTGTCACCAAATGGCGATGATCTTGTAGCCCATTCCAGCCTTGTGTAGGTCCACAATCTTGTCCCGGACATCCTTTGAAAGCTCTTTGGTCTTGGCCATGGTGCAGAGTATGGCATCTGGATTGATTGATTGCGTCTGTGGACAGGTCTCTTTTATACAGGTAACGAGCTAAGACGGCTGCCAATGTCAGCTCGTTACCTGTATAAGATCTACCTGGGAGGTAGAGATCTTCCTGGTGGATAGGGGGTCAAATACTTATTTCCTTCATGGAAATGCAAATTAATTTATAACTCTTTTTGAAAAGCATTTTTCTGAATTTTTTTATCATTGTTGTCTCTGAGTGTTCAAATAAACTTACCATTGAAATTATAGACTGATCATTTCTTTGTTAGTGGGCAAACTTACAAAATCAGCTGGGGTTCAAACAGTTTTTCCCTCACTGTATGTGCCCTGCGATTGACTGGCGACCAGTCCAGGGTGTACCCCGCCTCTCGCCCAAAGACAGCTGGGATAGGTTCCAGCATACCCGTGACCCTACTGAGGATAAGCGGCAAAGAAAATGAATGAATGAATAAATGCTATAAAAGGTGGCAGTTTTGACTGACTTTAAATTAACAGGGAGCTAGTTCCAAAAAATAGATGTCAATTTGTGTCTAACCAGATTAATCACGGTTATTAGTGTATTTTATTTATACATGGCAAAAAAGTTACCAGTAGGTGCAGTAGAATTTCAGAAAACAAACAAGACCCAGCTTTTATGATATGCACGCTCTTAAGGGTGTGCAATTTTGCAATTCGTTGAAAGTGGCGTGTTAAAAAAAATCAAAAATTGATCAAAGAATGACCGGAATGGCAGAGGCTCAACCAATGATCAGCTCAAGGATGATCAAAGACAGTGTAGAGTTACCTCCAAGTACTGTGTTAGAAGACGTCTGTGTGAAGCTAATCTATTAGCTGCAAGAATCCGCCGCAAAGTCCCTGTGTTTAAAAAAAAAGGGCATGTGCAGAAGAGGTTACAATTTGCCAAAGAACATCAACTGGCCTAAAGAGAAACGGAGGAACATTTTGTGGACTGATCAGAGTCTGCTATTCAGACACAGCTTTCAACTAATTGCCCAATTGTTGTAAGAGCATGCACATCAGGAATGCTGGGCTTTGTTTGTTTTCTGACAATATAATACACGTACTGTTAACTTGTTTGCCATGTAGCAATAAAAATATAATAATAACAGTGATTAATCTGGTTAGTCGCATTGCACTGCTATTTTTTTTTAACACGACTGTAACTGGTTGATTTACAGTTCACTTTTTTTAGCTGACTGTAGCACTCCATTGTGAAGAAACAGACTTCAGCCTTCTGTTCGAGACCATTATTGGTGTTTTTCTTTCTTTCGTGCCATATAATGGTAACACGTTTGGCTGTGTGGTCTTGGAGTGTGATTTGATAGGAAACAGGAAACAGACTTTTTTGTATTTCATTTAACATATATACATACATACACAGTATGTGGCTGTCTGACAATTTCCAGTATCCACTTTATGGATTAGAAAAGAGATACTCTGCATTAACTGTTACAAGTTTGTATCTGGTCCATCAAGGAAAACATGTTTTTATAATGAATGTCATGTTGTTAAAAGGCATCTGCAATCCAGGAAGTTTTTAAAGGATTCTTTAAGAAAGAACCATTTTCGGGATATGTGCGTAGTTTTGCATAAACTTAACACAAAAAATAGTCAGCGAACGTGGGAAAAAATATATAAGACAAGTTTCCAACAGGTTTACAAAATATCTATGATTGATCCAAAAAGTTTAAGATTATTATTTTGGTGTGAATTGCAATATAGGAGGGACTATGGGACCTATGGCGGAGGTCTGCACTCTGAGTGCTTCTCTAGGTATTATTATTATTATTACCTCTGTATTTGTTATTTCATCTTAGCCAATAGGCACACATTGTATGATGCAATATTTAGAGATTGTGATTGTCTTACTAATCTTTGTCTCGACAGTGAGCTTCTTTATCCTCTTGCAGTTTGATATAGAGATAACGAGTTACCGAGTGTAGGTGTGCATGCGTGAGGCCATGCGTGAGGCCAGAGCCTGTTTAAGTGGTACATCATGAGGTTGTATTATGTCGTCAGAGGCATTAGACTGTTGGTAGTGCCCAAGATGGCCCCCGCCAATCATAGCACTCTTGGTTGCTTGGTTCCCTGATTTGCATGTCGTCCTGGAAGAGATAATTAGAGGGATCTCTGCCTGTCACTGTTAATCTGGGATTTAGTGAAGAGCTGTGATGCCGACATGCTGATGGACTGACACGCTTGTCTACTCACACATATTCATATTTGACACAATCCCCATAGCTGCTATACACACTGTCTCTAACTCATTTAACTCATTTAACATTTTGACCTAAGACCAATGCAATTATGATGGGATTTTTTTTGTCTCTAACACCAAATTATACATTAGAGGCTCCCTGCAGTCATATGTGAACTAAAGCACGTTGACTCAGGCTGTTTACATCCTTTGTACTATGCTGTTGACACAGGTTTTAGATAGACTGTGTGCTTGTTGATTCCCAAACAGGCAGAATGCTCAGTAAGCCTCTTGAACAAGCCCAGCTGTCAGCCCCGTACTCGTTCACACACATCCCAGCAGATATGTTTATGTGCTCATGCACTGGCGCAAACCAACAACACACTAGCACATTGATGATTGGCAGCCTTCCGGTTTTTCCATAATTCCCACTGATGGTCCAATTAATCTGACTTGTGACATTCACTATTAAATAAAAATATATCATAATTAACAACCATTCCTTTTAATCTGGTTTAACAGCGAACAAGCGAAGCATATTATATGTGAGCATGTTGCCAAGTGTTATATCTCTGACTGCATATGTACAATTTTTCAATGCAAATATTGATTGCACAATCATAATGTAACAAGCTGTATGATTCAATGATACAACCTCTGTAAGTTACCTTCTCTTTTCTTTGCAAAGCCGTTTTTTTCCATCCAAACGACAGCAGGTCCTTTTTGAACCTTTTGGGACTGTTTAATGGTGCATGTAGAGAGAGGGAGGATGACCTCAGCTGTCCCACTCTGTGACCCTGTGTCGCCACTGATGGCACATAATAGTTGACACTTGACTTAAGGGGCCTTTTAAGTGCCCGGAGTGTCGAAGGACCTAGATTTGTATTCTAATATGGTCATCTTTAAACTGGAAGAACTCTTCTTTTGTTCACAAGCTCCCTCTACACTTGTTTTCACTTTTTGTTCTGTCTCTGCCTTTATCATCCTTGTTCTTGTGTCTAACACACACGCAATCACATGCTGACACTCAAACCTACTCAGAGCCCCTTTTTTCCCCCTGAAGTGAAATAGTTTGTGCTGCTGTTGCCATTACAGGTAAGCACAGGGGTGCACTTGTCTTGACACTTGTCTAGCCAGCCAAAAAACGCCGCTTGAATCAACCTCTCTTTATGTTATACACTTCCCACCCGAGCATGTCCCCTGTTTTTTGAATGTCATTAGAAAACACCAACCCCTTTTTGTGTAGTTTTCTTTTATACATTATGTAGATAAATATAAGACTTGTTTTGGGAATAATATTTTTTTTAACAAAAACTACCACATTTTATTTTATTTTTTTAATACTGAAATTGATGCTGCACAATGGATGAGTCAGTAGCATGTTGGCCTCACAATCAGGGGATCAGGGTTTGAATCACCGTTTGGCATCTCTGTGTGGTGTTTGCATGTTCTCCCCGTGCGTGCGTGGGTTTTCTCCGGGTACTCCGGTTTCCTCCCACATTCCAAAAACATGCATGTTAGGTTAATTGGCGACTCTAAATTGTCCATAAGCATAATTGTGAGTATGAATGGTTGTTGGTTTGCCCTGCGATTGACAGGCGACCATTCCAGGGTGTACCTCACCTCTCACCTGAAGTCAGCTGGGATAGGCTCCAGCATACTCGCAGCCCTAATGAGGATAAGCAGAATAGAAAATATTGCAATTGTGTTTTCAATGTTGGTGAAATGATAAGCATATAGCTCAGCTTCTCAGCAGTCACAATCTACCTTCAAATTCATTCATTCATTCATTTTCTATGCCGCTTATCCCCATTAGGGTCACGGGTTACCTTAAAATTGACAATGTTTTTTTTTGTCAGGATTAGATGTACTGTAGTTCAAGGGTATGTGTGTGTTTGACAGAAATAAATGCTCTGAAAGCTGTCATTTGGCATTACCTGTTTACATGTTTGCATGTTAAAATTCTATAGCATAAAATATTGTAATATTGTACAGGTTTTTAAGGAAAGCTGCATTGTTTAGATCCCCATTTGTTAGTCAGCAGAACTGCACAGAACTACCAATTTTTATCAGTTTTGCAAGAAACCAAAACATTTTGGTACAGATCCAGATAAAAAAAAGCCGAGAAATGTATTTTCTCTTTCCATGTGTTAACTCACAACGCAAACATTTCCCCTCACACCAGAATCTAATTTGTGTGATCCCGTCCAACTAATAATGCTCTTTACTTTTATCTTACATCTTTCTCCACTGTCGCCCATGTTTAAATGAGGTGTGTCTAAACATTTGACTGCTGCTGTGTATTTTGACTTGATTGAAATTGTGTATAATTCATTAATGTTTTCAAAATAACAAACCATATGTCCTAATTTCTATTTATGACAATGATATTTACCTGCATGCAGTGTTGCTGTTGTTGTCCCCAGCAAGGAAAGTAGCTATTGGCTGTCCTAAAAGTTGTTAAATTATCTCATTGTTGAATTTGGCTAACTGGCATAAATAACGTATGTGCATGTAATTGTAAGAGAGGAATAACGCTGTGGGAGAAAGAAAACGTGAGGTAAAACATGAAAAACAAGGCAAATATGTTTACGACTACAAATGAACTTCAGTGGTGGCTTCATGGGCAAGGCAGGATTCATTAGTATTTTGGACTCAGAGGGGTGAACACCAACACTGCCTGCGCTTGTCTTGCCACTCTCCTACACCTCAGAAGCACCATCATGCTTTGGCTTTTCTCAGCTTGAGTCATAAGCTTTGCTTTGTTGACTACCAGGCCCCTCACTTCCTCAATAGTTGTTTCGAAAGAGGGAACTAAACTCTGATCTTGATGGCTTGGCACATTTGATGGTGTTGGAAGTGTGTTTATCATTGTCAGCTTCACTGTAGGAGTAGATATCTTTGGTCTTGCTTTGGGATAATCGAGCTATATTGTTGCCATGATTACTACATTACTTTTTTAGGGCTAGCCTTTTCACTGAGCCGACTGCATTCCAGAGGTGTGTAGCAAAACCTGCTGTTGTACAAAGATTGTCCTCTGTGAAGTGGTGGAAGTATACGCGAGACGACTCATCTATCTAAGGGCGGGTCAGAAAAGAATGTTTGTTGATGATGTCATAAAAACCCGGATATTCAAAGCCAACCATTGAATGCCTCTTTTATCAAAAGAAGAACAAACAAACGAGGGGTGATAATAGATTGTTCTAATGTTTGGTGGTCATAAACAGGCTTATTAGTGTTATAACATCATTTTAAAAATCTATTTTGCATTAAAATGGACCTTTAAGACTTACAAGATGCTGATAATAGGATAATAAACCAATTACTGTTACAGTTTTGACGGTGTTGCCAACCAATACATCAAAATCAGATGGCCAAATTAGCTAAACTATTGTCTCTTTCACAAAAAGAGCTGCTGTAACAACAGTTAATGACAAGTCGTCTCAGCAACATCCAGATGCACAATTCACGTTTCTCTGTGATACAAGCACATCCTCAATGGGACAGGTTGTTGTGGTTAAAGTTATTTTTGACAAAAGACAAATAAAAAAATGGGTATTAGAAAAGAATGAAACCTTAGTGCTGATAAGTGGAATTCTGTTTCTAAGGTAAATTTGATTTTTAACATTTATTTTTCTATAAACTTATTTTATGTCATTTTTTGGAAAGACTTTAAAGAATGGCTTGTCTGGTTACATTTTCCACCTTTTTTGATAGAGTTCCTTTAATGCATGACCTAGGGGTCATTTTTATATGTCTGTCTACCATGATATTATGGAAGCAGCTCTACCCTTTCCAGAAAACTAAACACAGAATGGTATTGTTTGTCATATTGTACCATAACATGTCAATCAATGTTAAGACTCTATTGTCCTGTTTTTTCGTGAATGGACTCCTATTAATCTTTTAGTAATCTGTTACAGTTGTAAGAATGTTTATACCAGTGGTTCCCAAACATTTTTTGCAGCGACCCCCTTTTGGAGATAAAATGATTTTCAGCCTCACCCCCCAAAATATATGGTAATAATAAAAAATGTTCGTCAAAATGCCGGGCCCCCCAGTTTGAAAACCACTGGTTTATAATGTACTGTATGTGCACGGGAATGGCATTTTTGCATCCACATAGCCAGTGTGACCCACAAAATCTGTCAGTTTGGCTTGTCTTAGAGTTAGTCCTCCGCAAGGCCTTTGAAAGTACCCTTCTTACCACTCGCTGCCTCTTACTGCTGTTCAAGGTCAGCTCACTCTGCATTTCCACTATCCTTCACTATCCGTCATACTGCTACCTATATATTCTGTGCATATTACACAGACTAATAATAAAAGAGACTGGAAGTTGGAGGTTTTACCCTCCCTCTGGCTCTTCTTCTGAAGGTCAATATTACCAGTGCTTTCTCATTCTCTCTATACAATACTTTACACATGTAACATAGCCAAGTAGCCTACTGTGTATATAGTGCAAGATGAAAGTGGCTTCAGCCTCCCCACAATCCCACTTTCACACAGTCGAATATATGATTTTTGGATGCACTGAGGGAAAATGTTGTGCCCACGAAGATATTTCTCTGTAGGAGAGGATAAACTCCTTCAAGAGCTGTTGTTGTGATGGTCATATGGTTGTTGGGCGTACTATGCATATGCATACTATGCATGTTAGTTTTGCTACTGTAAAGGTGCTATCCCTTCTTGGCTCCAAATTACACTTTTCACCCCTCAAAAATATAACAGCACCACCGCCATTTGGTATATGTGACCAATAATGGTTTCAGAAAACAGATTATAAATAAAAAAAATTATATTTTTCACAGTTACAGGGTAAGATGAATGAGATTTGTCGTTTGACTTGAAAAGTGGGAGTGGTGATAATGGCGTCTCAGAGAAGCTATCGACAATTAGCAGTCATGGCTGAGCAGGAAGATGAGGGGTGTAGCATGTTCAAACTGTAGCACACCCATTGCAGGACCTAACCATGAACGACAGCACCTTTTACATATACAAATGACCATTTGGTTGGTTACAGTACAGTATCTTATGTTTGAAACTGACTATGTTTCATCAAAATGTGTGTTACTGTGCCTGCACATGTGCCAACCATTCAAAAAGACAAAATCCACAAAGACTGACATGCATCTGGCGTGATGCACTAAAACTCTATAGATACATTCTTTGCAATAAATGCTTTATGCTATATTTTGCCATAGTTTTGGTTGTTTGAGCATTTGATTTTTATAGCCTTGACTGACTTAAAAAGTTGTAACAGAAAGAGTAAATTTTTGTAATTGCAGTTTAAATGGGCAAAAGCAGATACTACTCAGTGCTACAGTCAGCCCTTGCAATATAACAACTATTGCGCCCTCGCTATATTGCATGTTTTCATTAATAATTGCTGTTTTGTGGTAGACTATGGTTGGTCATTAGTCAAAACATTGAAATTTGAATAGTTGGCATGTTGACCATAAAGTCAGGAGATTTGGAAGACCTGGGTTCGAATCTCCGTTGGGCATCTGTCTGTGGAGTTTGCCTGTTCTCCCCATGCATGTTAGGTTACTTGGCGACTCTAAATTGTCCAGGGGTATGAATGTGAGTGTGAATGGTTGTTTGTCTATATGTGCCCTGCAATTGACTAGCTACCTGTTCAGGTTGTACCTGCCTCCCGTCCAAAGTAATCCGGGATAGGCTCCAGCATACCCATGATGTATTCTGGTAATGACACATTGATGAGAAATTACCTTAACAAGTCAGCCATGGCATGTCCGACATGAAAAAAGAGTGAAAAAAGTTATCCTTCCATTCCGTGTGGAAGTGGTAAGTTTTTGGATTCTTAAGTTTAGAAGAAATAAGTTAGTTAGCCGGCTCACTGGTGGAAATTTCCAACAAGAGAACTTGAAATTTTTTTAAAAAGCCGGCTTTTTTAAAAAGCACCCCTTTTAAAAAGCCGGCTTTTTAAAAAGAGTGACCGGAGGGTGTGTTCCAACTATAGGGGGATCACACTCCTCAGCCTCCCAGGGAATGTCTACTCCAGGGTGCTGGAGAGAAGGGTACGACCGTCAGTCGAACCTCGGTTACAGGAGCTGCAATGTGGTCTTGTTCACGAGTGAGGGACGGTTGGAGCATGAGGTCGACAGACAGATCGGTGCAGCATCCGCAGTAATGCGGTCGCTGTACCGGACCGTCGTGGTGAAGAGAGAGCTGAGCCGGATGGCCTGGGAACACATTTGGTGTCCTCCCGGTGGAGCTGGTGGAGGTGGAATAGGTCGTCGGGGACCAGGAAGTCTGGACTTCCCTACTGAAACTGCTGCCCCCGCGACCCGGACCCAGATAAGCGGAAGAAAATGGAATGGAATGGAATGGCAGTGAGCCAAGTCAACAGAGTTGACGTAAACTACTGCTGATTTCTCATTGGTTAATCATATTCATCATCTGTGACACACATCCTAATGTTAGCTAACCTGTTGCTGTTTCCTTGCTTTCTTTCTACTGATGTGTTCAGAGTAGTTTCCCAGGCAATTGATGTACAAAGTAATATTGTTGTTGTTGCTATGGTGTGCACACCATAGAGCATTTTACAAAGGGCTCAGGCCCGGGGGTGTTGATGCATCACTGCAGTGGAGCAGGGAAGAGGGTGGAGGCGAACAAGTTTACAGCAGATGTAGCAACGAGCCTCACTTGGCTGTACACTGCACTGTTACCAACATATTTCTTTATTTTTAAAGGGAGGGGCAAATCTGTGTTCAGGGGTGTTTGCTATCAGTGACAGGAAAGATCAAGCCATGACACCACAAATGAAGCTGTCAAAGTGGCCTGACAGCTAGGTCCCGAGGCAGACATCCCTGGCTTGCACATTTTACTATGATCGCAGTTAAATCTCACAAGCAAAAAGGAAAAACATTGGGGTGAAAAGAAGGTGCAGAAAAAGAAGGCACAAGAGATGTTGGTTGTTGCTTGTATCAGGGCCGTCCATGATGGAGTGAATTATGAATATGTGGAGGGATTAAGAAACAATGGCCAAGTCACTGGGATCTTTGCCTAGTTTCTTCACCCTCAGTTCAGCGACTAATTACCACTTTGAGGATGAGTGTATGATCTCAAATAATGTGATTTCTGCTTGTGTAATGCATATGTGCGCGACTTTGTATTCAAAGACCCATGCTTACCTTTTGTAGCATTGTTATGTACATAAAGTGGGTAATGTATTGATTAGTGCTGTCTTCATACAGTTTGAGCTATTACTCAAATGCCAACTGGTAGGATCCTTTCAGATGAGCAAAAACTCACATTTTTTACACCTGCACAATGGAATGATAATGTTTATATCAATGATGTGTGGCATCATTCTAAGTTGTTTTTAACATTTTGCTCCATGTTATAAGTTCATCAGACAATACCCCTTATGCCACTATAATGTGACATTGTGTTAATTGGTCCACAGTGCAGCATGATCGTTACTTTGAACTACTATGTGTACTGAATACTGCTATGTTTATGTCTGACATAAAGGTTGTGGATTATAGACAAATTTCCCCCCAAAAGTGCAGTTATTAGTTTAAAAAGCAGGGATATAATGTTTTCCAACATAATTGCATAGTCTAGTATAGTGCATACAGTTCACATCACCTAATTAGTATCCACACATAGAGATTTGGGGGAAGGGAGAGAGGGACAAGAAGAAAAAAAAGAGTGTGAGAAGCAGGCAGAGGGTAAGGGCGGATAATTAGACAGAATTAAGCCATCTCTCTAATCTAGCCCCTGAAAGAAAAGAGAGAGGGAGCTGGAATAGATGCGGTGCTGGGGGTGAGGTCTTCACATTCAACCCTCTCTCTCTCCTGCTCCCTTCTCTCCTTGTCTGGCAGAGGATGTGAATGTGTGGGAAAAGAGGGGCCTGGTGCCTGAGCCTGGGCAGAATGGATCAGCTTGGGATTCGAAGGTTGGTGAAGTGTCCCATTGTCATGATGTCACTGCAACTCAAGAAGGATGACCTCTGACTTCTTTGGATTCATGGTATCCCAATGTAACCCACCAACCCCACAACACCCTACCAATGCTCGGGTACCAGATTGCCACTGGGTGCCCACTAGGGGGTATCCAAGTCTTTTGCTTTGGAATTCGGCGCGTTTTTCCGCTTTACGGCACTTCACTCCTCAGTGAATTTACTGACTATTTTGTTTGTCTTTTCCACTCTGTCCTGCTTTTTTTCATGACTCTTTCCAGTTACTCCTGTTTTGACCCCCTAAACCCCTTCTCTCGCTGATTTTGACCCACGTGGCATCGGCATACCTATGAATATAGCAAGAGCCACCAGATGTCGCAAATACATCATGTGAGGTATACGGTGCTGATGGGAAAAAGTCAAGGCACGTACAAAAGGGGGGATGTGAGCAGACTGAAACTAACTGTGTGTGTGCGTGTGTGTGTGTGTGTGTGTGTGTGCGTGCGTGCAAGTGTGTGTGTGTCAGCGTATGCCTGCATTCATTTGTGCATGTCTCTGTTTTCCAGTCTGTGTGTGTGTGTCTCTTGTGTGTAGACACATGTGTGGAGGTCACAGCAGGTCAGCATATTGTCCCTTGGATGTTTGATATTTTATGTATAAGAGGGTGGCCAGTCCGAGAAGATGAGCACATTCATGACAGAGGCATCACTGCCAACAATTTGCCACATCAGCAATGTCGAGCCCGGCGTCACACCAACAATAGAGAGGATCTGCATTTAAACACACACAAGGATGATCGGCGAGAGAGATAGTATCTATAGTTGACCAGGACCTTAGAGGGGCACAGCGTCAATGCAATACAATGGCTACTTTGATTTATTCAATATCGAAACAGTTTAACCCATTTAATGGAATTTACTTTAGAAGCATTTTCCTGAAAATATTGGTCATACTCCAAATTGTACCTCTGAGGAACATTCTACTGTATTTTGATTTGTTCTGTGCTAAGCTGCATGTAATCCAGTTGTAATGGTAATGGTTTCATTTTATTTGAACGTGCATGTAAATTACATTGGAATACATCACTTAATACAATTGACAGTTCCACATCTCCAAACGGAGTAGGAAGAAGCAAAGCTGTCACTGGTATTGTAGTTTTTCACCAAGTGTAGCTGTATTATTTAATGAACCTATAACTGACCGACCAGGCTAGCATGCGGTCAGAATTTTTCCCTACCTCAGCAGGGTTTGGCCTCAACCTGAATAAATGGATGGTTGAGATGCATAGAAAATACAACATTATATAACAGCACTCTGCATTGACCCATTGTAAATCAATTGAAAGGTGATCAACTTTGCACTTTCCCAGTTACTGACGTATACTGTATGTGTGTGCACACTGGCCGGTCTGAATCAAGGGAGGCAGGGGGGTCGTTGGGGGAGTGGCTTCCTCAGATCAGACAGTGTCACAGAGGAGATTTCTCCAGAGAGGAGTGATCCCAATAGAACAGAGCTCATCTTTCCCTCCTGCAGGGGGAAGTTTACCGCCAGCTTGCTTTTGTAGTCGGCCTCAAAAGATTTGCAGCCGTCAGCAATAAAAGGCACAGATCTAAGGCGATGCCTCCAACTGAAATACCTACAAAAGAAGAATGAGAGCAGGAATAAAAATAGAGAGGTGGAATGAGTGGGAGGCAGGGTGATAGAAACATTAAAAATACGGTAATACTTCCTCTTTATATTTGCTTTGTGCCTTAACAAAATATCACATTGCTCTCTTTGTTTTTCATGTCATCTGGTTTTGGGAGGTTGCCATTTTTTACACTCTTGTTGGGGTTTAGTTGTTGAAAGGTGGTTTTCTGTAGTCCCTTCTGGGCAAACACAGCACAAAGGCTGGTTACCAGTGTGATGGTATGTTCACAATGGTGCCGATCCTTGACGTGTTTCCTCTGCATCGCTTTCTCTCCACTCCAGACTAGCAGCTCATCTACTCCACCCGCTGATCTCTGGGAAAAAGATTAATTATTAAACTTGCAGCCTCAATTAAAAGCTGACATTGGCAGTTGAAGTAACCTTTTTAGTGTAGAATATTTATCATTAAGGCAGATGCTCTGGCTGTGTTTGGATGTGGAGCTTATTGGATTCCTCCAGTGGTCTCTTTATCACATTTATTGCTGTTTACTAGCAAGTGCTTAGCTGAACTGTAGTCTTAGGTTGTTACCTCCCCCATGAACATTTTTCCTAGACAGATCTTTACAGAAAATCAGGTCTGCTCGGCATGGCTGTTACTTGCTGTTGACACATTTCCGTTGTCAAAAGAGAGTATGACTAGTTAGTAGTTCTTGTACCTGGTCATGGGGTTTCACAACAATTTGAGTAGATAACCTATGGATGACACTAGCTGGTTGCTCATTGGTAAAAGAGATGTTGTCATTGTAACATTTGACGATAAAGGGCTACAAATTGCAAAATTAAAAATACATGCTCAGGTTAGATTACCCTTATTTCTGGATGCTCCAGGATAATGCTCCACTAGTCTCCACTTTGCTGCAATAAACACAAGTAGAGCTGAACGCTACTGTGAGGCAAACATTTTATTTACATTTGGCTTAATTTGTAGTTAATTATTACATGAATCTCAATGGCATAATTCAAGAATATACACAGGGCGTGTGTGTCCATGAATGTGCCCAATTTGTGCTGATCCAAACTGGCACTTCTTGTGCACAGCGCGATTCTAGTCATTTTTTACAATGCGTTTATTTTACTGTGCAGGAGTTGTTCATCCATATCTTGTTATTCCCTGACAAAGAGTGAGAAATGTAGTGGTTTCTGATACTTTTTGAGAGCATGTTAAATGAAACACTTGACAAAATGTCATTCTGACCTGCAATGTCCACTTCAATACTCTTTACATGCAAATTGTGTTCATTTTCTGTCATCTTTATCCAATTTATGTTGCTGAGTAGAATAAAATTGCAGAGCAAATAATATATTGTTATTATTTTTAGCTTAGTGATTATTTATTTCCCAAATTGTATCCTCAACAGTGTTTGTATTGACTGTGCTATACTGGATTGTATTGCCGAACACAATGCAACACAACAAGAAGCCTTGCAGTGTTTACGTGGTCCTTCATCCCCCTCTTTCCAGTTCCTCTGTGCCCCCATTTCGCTCCATCAGAGAAGGAGTTGTCTTTGTCGGCAAGGAGCACGAAGACCTCACAAAGCGAGGGAAAATGTCATAACAAACAAAAACAGAATTGCAACCCCCCCTAAAATCTAATCAGGACCCATTGATTCATGCTGTGAATGGAGACTGAGTGCCTTATCCAATATAACCATGGACGACATGACAGGGGCCTTAACAATTGAGTTGTGTCGTTCGCATCATCATCATCATCATCACCACCATTCTGTTCTCACCTTTAGGTTCAGCTCTTTCAATAAAAAGATCCAATCATCACTCAACTGCAACATTTTAGGTCCTTTTAGGTATCTAATGCATTTGTGTACCTCAATTATTGATTTTATTCTTCTCACTGATATGATGTGCAGACCACTTTTTTCTTTGACAATTCACCATAATTGGTCTGCTTTGTGAATAGTGACGAATTTGACAGAATAATGTACATATGTGTATTAACCGCAAAATTTGGTGCAGCTGTACAAATTCAATGACATTCAATGCAAGAGTGATTTTGAACATTCTACCTTTACACAAATTATAGTTATCAATTTTAATTGCCACTGGCTTCATTTACCTGTTATGGCAGTGGTATTTATGCACAAATGTAGAACTGCCCTGCATCTGAAAACCTATTCTTATATTTCTTATATTTTGACCTGCTGTGTAAATAAATATATCACCCTTATTAAATGTAGCACTTGGTGTTTTTCGAGTATTTTATAGTGGACTCTATGGATTCTAAATCTGCATGTACCTTTTCAATTGTTGGTTTTAATTGTTTTATGTTTACAATTTGCAACTACATTTTAATGATTATGCTTGTAGTCAGTCCTAGAAAAGAGAGCTTGGTTTCAACTGACCCTCCCTGAATAAATAAAGGTTAAATTAATGACTGATTTGAAATATTAAAATAATGTACCTTTTCTAATGTAATTCTGTTGAAGTGTGTTTTTTTCTTTATAATGATTGTTTTGTCATCGTTCCAAACCTTCACCACACCAACACAGACGCACACACACAAAACCCAAACATAAAACAATCACATTAACAGTGTAACACTATTAACTCTCATGGGATTCAGTGACATTTGAAACACAATTATTTAATCTATAATATGCGCATCATGCCTTTTTTTCCTTACACAAACATCTAATACCCAATATAATGCTACAACTTTGCTCTTATTATTTGTAATAATACCTTGGCATTATAGGATGGAGGTATTGATTTTTGACCCCAATGCATTTATTGTGGAGGTAAATGTTATTATTTTAATATTGGACTCATGCTAATTTAATAGAGCCTAACATAAACATCGAGGTGAGAGCCGCAGGGTTCCTTCTAACTTGACTCTCACACAACCACCCTCACTCTGTCCGGAGACGTATGAAATATGTAGTACAGTCTTCTATGGTGAAGTTAAAGACCAGCCATGGTTCCTCTTGGGCATAAACACAGGTCATATAGCTGTAACATGTATGTATGCATGTAAATAGGTTTTGGTTATGAAGTTCTTATACAGCAATTGAGTAGCGATTTCAAGCAAAATGAAATAAAACTGGACAATTCATTTCATATCCCAACTTGAATTATTGAGAGTTTTGGCATTTTGTTGTTTGGCCATGATGTTTTCAGTTTATGTGCACTTTTCTGATGTGTGATATGCCCTCTTACTGACAGTGACCAGGTTTTAATTTTGTTCATCTTGCTTTTCACCAAATAAACTAAGGCAGTGTTTTTCAACCTATTTTGAGCCAAGGCACACTTTTTTCATTCCAAAAATCCCAAGGCACCCCACCAGCAGAAAATGTAAACATTAATCTCTGCAGCCTATAGAAACAATATAAAGTCAATATAAAGTGTTGCCACCTACTGCTATTTAGCTTATTACATGATTACTCTGCCGATCATTGGACAGCACGGACACTCAGCAATGGCACATTATTAAATAAAAAATATTTATACACCAATTAGGTGAAAGTGGATGATTTCCCACGGCACACCAGACACTACGCCACGGTACAGTAGTTGAAAAACACTGAACTAAGGTACTGTTGTTGCACACCTAACATTTTTATATGTTTATCTGAGTCTTTTTATTAGAGGTGGAAAAAAGTCGCAAAGGAGATCTGTTTATTTATAAGGATCCCCATTGACTTTAAAAAAAAAAAAAACATTTGACAATTAGTCGACTATGGACAAAGTCTAACAAATCAGACTATGAAAATCCTTTGTTGAAGCCATCCCTATTATTTACTGGAAAAATACCAGTATTCTTCGGGGTTTATTTTACAGCACTGTCGCTCCATCATTCTCCTTCGCTTCCTGTTCTCATCATCTCAGAGCTATGTATTAATATTTAATCCAAGAGTGAAAAATTCAAGCAAGTGTACCCCCGCTGTTCAGCATCGGTAGGCAGGATCATACAGTGAGGACATTGGTCACAGCAGTCAAATGGAGCAAATGTGTTCAGCTATTGAATGACCTCCTGCTTCAACGAGTGTCCTAGAGACACAGTGATATCCTTGTATTGGTCTTGTTGAGATAGTTTGTCCTAACCTTCATGAAATAAAAACATTTGGTTTAGTAGTTATTTCTGCATCAGTAGCGGAGAAGCCATATACTGTATCTTCTTTTCCTTTTGGCTTATCCCGGTAGGGGTCGCCACAGCGAATTAATTGCCTCCATCTAACTCTGTCTTCTGTATCCTCTTCTCTTGCGCCAGCTACCTTCATGTCCTCTTTCACTGCATCCATAAACCTCCTCTTTGGTCTTCCTCTAGGCCTCCTGCCTGGCAATTCAAAACTGAGCATCCTTCTACCAATATATTCACTATCTCTCCTCTGGACATGTCCGAACCATCTCAGTCTGGCCTCTCTGACTTTATCTCCAAAACATCTAACATGTGCTGTCCCTCTGATGTGCTCATTCCTGATCCTGTCCATCCTGGTCACACCCAAAGAGAACCTCAGCATCTTCATCTCGGCTACCTCCAGCTCTGCCTCCTGTCTTTTCCTCAGCGGCACTGTCTCTAAACCAAACAACATCGCTGGTCTCACCACAGTTTTGTACACCTTTCCTTTCATTTTAGCTGAAACTCTTCTATCACACATCACACCCGACACTTTTCTCCACCCATTCCAGCCTGCCTGCACACGCTTCTTCACCTCTTTTCCACACTCTCCATTGCTCTGGACTGTTGACCCTAAGTACTTAAAATCCTCCACTTTCTTTATCTCTTCTCCCTGTAACCTCACTCTTCCACTTGGGTCCCTCTCATTTACACACATGTACTCCGTCTTGCTGCGGCTGACCTTCATTCCTCTCCTTTCCAGGGCAAACCTCCACCCCTCAAGCTTCTCCTCCACCTGTTCCCTGCTCTCACTACATATCACAATGTCATCTGCAAACATCATAGTCCATGGAGATTCCTGTCTAACCTCGTCCGTCAGCCTGTCCATCACCATAGCAAACAAGAAGGGGCTCAGAGCTGATCCCTGATGGAGTCCCACCTTCACTCGGAACTCCTCTGTCACACCTGCAGCACACCTCACTACTGTCTTACAGTCCTCGTACATGTCCTGCACCGCTCTAACATACTTCTCTGCCACTCCAGACTTCCTCATACAATACCACAGTTCCTCTCTGGGCACCCTGTCATAAGCTTTCTCCAGATCTACAAAAACACAATGCAGCTCCCTCTGACCTTCCCTGTACTTCTCAATCAACATCCTCAAAGCAAATACTGCATCTGTTGTACTCTTTTTTGGCATAAAACCGTACTGCTGCTCACAAATGCTCACGTTTGCCCTTAGTCTAGCTTCAACTACTCTTTCCCATAACTTCATTGTATGGCTCATCAGCTTTATTCCTCTGTAGTTGCCACAACTCTGCACATCTCCCTTGTTCTTAAAAATGGGCACCAGCACACTTCTCCTCCATTCCTTAGGCATCTTCTCATTATCTAAGATCTTGTTAAACAACCCGGTCAGGAACTCTATTGCCACCTCTCCTAGACACTTCCATACCTCCACAGGTATATCATCAGGACCGAGTGCCTTTCCATTCTTCATCCTCTTCAATGCCCTCCTCACTTCTTCCTTACTAATCTTTGCTACTTCCTGGTCCACAACAGTCACCTCTTCTACTCTTTGTTCTCTTTCATTTTCCTCATTCATCAACTCTTCAAAGTACTCTTTCCATCTTCCCATGACACTACTGGCACCTGTCAATACCCTTCCATCCCTATCCTTCATCACCCTAACCTGCTGCACGTCCTTCCCATCTCTGTCCCTCTGCCTTGCCAACCTGTATAGATCTTTCTCTCCCTCCTTGCTGTCCAACCTAGCATACAAGTCATCATAAGCCCCTTGTTTGGCCTTTGCCACCTTTACTTTCACCTTACGCTGCATCTCTCTGTACTCCTGTCTACTCTCTTCAGTCCTCTCAGTGTCCCACTTCTTCTTAGCTAACCTCTTACTCTGTATACACTCCTGCACCTCCTCATTCCACCACCAAGTCTCCTTATCTACTTTCCTTCCAGATGACACACCAAGTACTCTCCTACCTGTCTCCCTGATCACAGTAGCTGTAGTTGTCCAGTCATCTGGAAGGACTTCCTGGCCACCCATAGCCTTTTTCAACTCCTTCCTAAAAGTCACGCAACACTCCTCCTTTTTCAGCTTCCACCATTTTGTCCTCTGCTCTGCCTTTACCCTCTTCATCCTTCTCACCACTAGAGTCATCCTACACACCACCATCCTATGCTGTCTGGCTACACTCTCACCTACCACTGCTTTGCAGTCACTGACCTCCTTCAGGTTACACCTTCTACACAAGATGTAGTCTACCTGTGTGCTCCTACCTCCACTCTTGTAGGTCACCCTATGTTCCTGTCTCTTCTGGAAGAAAGTATTCACTACAGCCATTTCCATCCTTTTTGCAAAGTCGACCACCATCTGTCCTTCAGCGTTCCTCTCCTGGATACCAAACTTGCCCATCACCTCCTCATCATCTCTGTTTCCTGCACCAACATGCCCATTGAAGTCCGCACCAATGACAACTCTCTCACTTCTGGGGATGTTCTGCATCACTTCATCCAGGTCTGACCAGAATTTCTCTTTCTCCTCCATCTCACATCCTACCTGTGGAGCATACCCACTAACAACATTGAACATCACACCTTCGATTTCTAGCTTCAGGCTCATCACTCTATCTGACACTCTTTTTACCTCCAGGACGTTGCTAGCAAACTCCTCCTTCAAAATCACCCCTACTCCATTTCTCTTCCTATCTACACCATGATAGAACAGCTTGAACCCTGCTCCTAAGCTTCTAGCCTTGCTACCGTTCCACCTGGTCTCCTGGACACACAAAATGTCTACCTTCCTTCTCTGCATCATGCCAACTAATTCTCTACCTTTTCCTGTCATAGTTCCAACATTCAAAGTCCCAACTCTTAGTTCTAGACTCTTAGCATTCCTCTTCTCTCTCCTCCTACGGACACACCTTCCTCCTTTCCTTCTTGACCATGAAGCCATATACTGTATGTTTGGTCTAAAAAAAAAAACATTATGTACTATATGATCCATAATGCTGTTAGACGGGGACTAACACTCAACAAAAATATAAAGAAAACACTTGTTTTTGTTTTTGATCCCATTTATTGTTAGATGGACTAAAAGGTCTAAGTCTTCTTCCATATACACAAAAGGCCTACCTATCTCATGATGTTCATAATTCTGTCTAAATATGCGTTAGTGAGCATTCATGATCCATGCACCTCACAGGAGTGGCATATCAGTATGCTGATTAGACAGCATTATTATGGCACAGGTGTGCCTTAGGTTGGCCACAATAAAGGGCCACTCCAAACTGTGCAGTTTAACTGTATTGTGGCCTCCGGGGCCGCACGGTGGCTGAGTGGTTAGCACATTGGCCACACAGTTAGGAGATCTGGATGACCTGGGTTCAAATCTCCGTTGGGCATCTCTGTGTGGAGTTTGCATGTTCTCCCCAAGCGTGTGTGGGTTTTCTCTGGGTACTCCAGTTTCCTCCCACATTCCAAAAACATGCATGTTAGGTTAATTGGCGACTCTAAAAAAATGTGAGTGTGAATGTTTGTTTGTCTATATGTGCCCTGCGATTGACTGGCGACCGGTCCAGGGTGTACCCCGCCTCTCACCCAAAGCCAGCTGGGATAGGCTCCAGCATCCCGTGACCCTAATGAGGATAAGCGGTACAGAAAATGAATAAATGAATGAATGGGAGGCCTCCGGGATTGTCCAAAAGCCAGTCAGTATCTTTTGTGACTATTTGCCTCAAATAATGTATATGCTGATCCAAAACAACGATCCAAAATGAACTCCACCGACATTGCCAACAAGTTTGATCAAAGCAGCACATTTCCCTTTTTACTGAAGGGCTTAATTGGGGCAACTGTGTTCAAATGTGAGCAATAATGTAATTTATTGATAGGTTGACGACACTGAGCATTGAGTTTGAGTAGAATCAACATTTGAATCTGTGCGATGCCACACAAGTTATTTTTGTCCATATTCAGTCTTTCTGCCCTCACTGCTGTTCAGTTCAACATTCCCCACTTTTCTTAATAGACCAGGAGACCCTGGCCTCTCAGTTGTTACCATGGCAACTGACCTATTTGCCTCCCACAGAGAGAGCAAATAATCTTAAGGTAAACTGAGACTGGGGTCATGCAGATAGACGGACACATCCAGTCATTATAAAGAAAAGTCCTACTCTTTGGCAGCATCTGTGACCAGATGCCTCCTTTTGCGCTGTGACACTGAAATGAAACTAGAGGTCAAATGATGCTTTTCCTCTATGCCTCATCCCTCCCTTCCGTTTCCATTCTGCATTTTCCTGTACTGTCCGCATGACACAGCATGTGTGGATAATACATACTTAGCACATAGCATAGCACCAACTGTGGCGGTCTTATATTTTTAAGGCCCGACATCCTCCGGGTACAAGATGTGCGACGACGATGTTGGCTGAGTGTTGCCAAGCAGACCGGACGCTGTCCTGCTCCGGTGGGAGAGGAGAGGATTTTTTTTAACCTAAAAACACGCAAAACTATTAAAGCATAAGGGTGCCGGGAATGAAGGCCAAAATACAATAGTTTTACTATGAAAACAGTAGAGTGGAAATACAGTATATGGCACATACACTTCTTGCGGTGCAAGAAGTGTATGTGCCATATACTGTACCCATTCCGACCCTGCCTTATGTCTAGCAGTGACACTTGGATGACACCAGCAACAGGATTATAAGAGCTTATTTATTAGCCTTATCACTGGGCATGTGCAAGGCGAGGGCAAGAGTGCACACGTTAGAACAATAATGCACACACAATCATAAAGCCATAAGATGTAGTGACGCGAGCCAGACACAGCGATGTCCTTTTAGGAGTCCTTAGAGGAAGTACTAGAGAGTGCTCCCTCGGGGGATTCTCTTGTTCTACTGGATGACTTCCACACTCATGTTGACTGCAACAGTGAGACCTGGAGATACCTCCACGGTGCCTGTCGTGGCGGTAATCCCAGAACCTGTTGGTGGACACCAGCGGTGAGGGATGCCGTCAAGCTAAAGAAAGAGTCCTATCAGGCCTTTTTGGCCCATGGGATTCTGGAGGCAGCTGACACTTACCGGCAGGCCAAGCGGTCTGAGGCTCTGGCAGTCGTTGAGGCAAAAACTCGGACATGGGAGGAGTTTGGAGAGGCCACGGAAAACGACTTCCGGGTGGGTTCAAAGAGATTCTGGTCCACCATCCGCCGTCTCAGGAGGGGGAAGTAGTGCACAGTCAACACCGTGTATGGTGTGGACGGTGTGCTGCTGACCTCGACTCGAGATGTTGTGGACCGGCGGAGGGAATATTTTGAAGACCTCCTCAATCTCATCGACACATCTTCCAACATGGAAACCGTGCCCGGGGACTCTGAGGCGGGTTTCCCTATCTCTTGAGCTGAGGTTACCGAGGTGGTCAAAAAGCTCCTTGGTGGCAATGCCCCGGGGGTGCATGAGATCCGCCTGGGTTTCCTTAAGGCCCTGGATGCTGTCGACGTGTCTTGGTTGACACGACTCTGCAGCATCGCGTGGACATCGGAGTTGGTGCCCCTGGACTGGCAGACCGGGGTGGTGGTCCTGCTTTTCAAGAAGGGGGACCGTAGTTTGTGTTCCTTTAGCCTTCCCGGTAAGGTCTATTCAGGGGTTCTGGAGAGTAGGATCCGCCGGATAGTTGATACCTCGGATTCAGGAGGAGCAGTGTGGTTTTCGTCCTGGTCATGGAACTGTGGACCAGCTCTATACTCTTGGCAGGGTCCTTGAGGGTGCATGGGATTTTGCCCAACCAGTCTACATGTGTTTTGTGGACTTGGAGAAGGCATTCGACCGTGTTCTCGGGGAATACTGTGGGGAGTGCTCCGGGAATATGGGGTATCGGACCACCTAACCCAGGCGGTTCGTTCCCTGTATGACCGGTGTCAGAGTTTGGTTCGCACTGCCGGCAATAAGTCGGACCCATTTCCAGTGAAGGTTGGACTCCACCAGGGCTGCCCTTTGTCACAGATTCTGTTTATTACTTTCATGGACAGAATTTCTAGGCGCAGCCAGGTAATTGAGGGGTTTCAGTTTGGTTGCCACAGGATTCGGTCTCTGCTTTTTACAGATGACGTGGTCTTGCTGGCTTCATCAAGCAGTGACCGTCAACTCTCATTGGATCGGTTTGCAGCTGAGTGTAAAGTGGCTGGGATGGGAATCAGCACCTCTAAATCTGAGTCCATGGTTCTCGCCCGGGAAAGATGGAGTGCCATCGGTCGGGGATAAGGTCCTGCTTCAAGTGGAGGAGTTTACGTACCTCGGGGTCTTGTTCACGAGTGAGGGAAGGATGGAACGCGAAATGGACAGGTGAAGTGGTACAGTGTCTGCAGTGATGCGGACTCTGCACCGGTCTGTCGTGGTGAAGAGAGAGCTGAGCCGAAAGGCAAAGCTACCGGTCAATCTACGTTCCTACCCTCACCTATTGTCATGAGCTTTGGGTAGTGACTGAAAGGACAAGATCACGGGTACAAGCAGCCGAAATAAGTTTTCTCTGCAGGGTGGCTCGGCTCTCCCTTAGAGATAGGGTGAGAAGCACTGTCATCCGGGAGAGACTCGGAGTAGAACCTCTGCTTCTCCGCATTGAGAGTAGCCAGATGAGGTGGGTCGGGCATCTGGTTAGTATGCCTCCCGGACGCCTCCCTGATGAGGTGTTCAGGACACGTCCAACCTGTAGGAGGCTTCGAGGAAGACCCAGGACACGCTGGAGAGACTATGTCTTTCAGCTGGCTTGGGAACACCTCGGCGTCCGCCGGGAAGAGCTGGACGAAGTGGCAGAGGAGAGGGACGTCTGGGCTTCCCTGCTTAGGCTGCTCCCCCCGCGACCCGACCTCAGATAAGCAGAAGAAAATGGATGGATGGATGGATATTTACTATTGAGTGTGTTTACAGCCTGTTTATATTGTCTTGTAAAAACGCTGTTTTGTTTCACAATATGTACTATATATGCCTGACATCATGAGTGACAAAAATTGAGGCTGGAGAATGACAAATGATAAAATAGAGCACAATATCAGAAAAAAAAAGTACCTAGAGTAGGAAACCTACGACTCATGAGCCAAATGTGGCTCTTGCATCTGGCTCTCAGACATGTATTAGCACAATAAAATTTATTTATTTTTATTTTTATCGCTGACATTTTAAAGTAAAGCATTACAGAAATGACAGTGTTAAAAATATTCAAATAAATACAATATAAAACTCTTAATGCATTTTAATCCACCCATGCAATTTCTACTGCAATGCGGGTGATCCGGGCCAATGCCAGCTTTTGATATTTTCTGACTCAGATACCAAGACTTGATGAACCCTTTTGATGAATAAGATGGTGAAAAGAACAAAAGATGCAGAGTACAGTACAAAACCAGGCAGCACCAGAAGTCGCAATAATAATAGGAAGTATTGTATTCATTAATGCATAGCTATAGTATAACAATGTTAATATTAAATAATACATTCAAAGACCTATTATATTCTTAAATTGTTGGTCTTGCTTAACAATGCACACATTTATTTGTATTCTGTATTAAAACAAATATGATATGGCTCTCATTTTAAAGTATGTGTGTTTCATGGTTGTCTTAGCCAAAAAAAGGTTCCTGACCCTTGGCCTGGATGCTTATATTTATTTTGATTTCTCCTTACTATAAACTTAGGAATAACTGAAATCTGCCTCTCTTACAACTAAATGTGATGGAAAACTAATAAATGTATCTGTCCCGCAGCTTTCTGTTTTAAATTGCTGCTTTGAAAAACGCCAGTATACCTACATGTATGCTGCAAGGTGTGATGAAGTGGGTTTTTTTCACATTATCAAAAAATGTGACTTGGTAATGTAAACGCCGTGCATCCTGAAAGGGACGTGCATGTGCAGAACAAGACATCTGTACAATATTTTAATCGGAGAATCAACTTTAGAACATGCAGAGCTGGTATCTGAAGTATCAGTATTCCAGTATCGATCTGCGATCACTAGCGTGCTGTTCTTAACGTGTTTGTTGCAATTTTAAGGATTTTGTGCAACAAGAGTCAATATTTTCTCAACCAAATGATTTTGTGTAGAAGATCAAGAAGAAAGAGGATTTTGGCAACGGCAGTTTGTTAACAACTTGCTGCAATGTCTGTTCCAAGGATCTTGTGGGTGGATGTCTGAGGCAGGAGACATTGAAGAGAGCTGCTTCGCTAACACTAAACCATGCCTTTAGATTACGTATATGTCAGATATCTGCGACCTGCACTTCCGGGATGCAGTGGCATCGGATACATATCGGATTTATATCAGACAAGGCCTGAGTCAAATTTGGAAAAAACAGGATTGTAGTGTTCAAACAGACATGAAAAATCAGATACAGATCACATATGAGCAAAAAACAAAAGTAGGAACCTCCAGTGTGAACACAGCCTAAGACAACAAAGCTAGTCATGAATAAACACTTTGCACAGCGTTAGGAGTAACTACTGTACATTAGATTTTTTTTTCTTATCACCATGACATTGCGCCAGGAGACAGGTTTGCCCTGCGTAAACCTTGACATTGGAACGCATTAAGCAAGTTTTTTCATATTGAATTGTCACGACAAGTAGCAGATAAGGATGAAAGCACTTTGCCATTCAAAGGAGAGAATTGTTCAAGTGAGAAATAAAAAGACATGGCTTGCTTGCTGTTGCCATTTCCCTCGCTCCCTGTCCTTATTATCCTGTTTTGATGCTTTGGGGAGACAAATGAACTTCAGGTGCCTTGAAATCTCATAATGAACTCTTTCTTACCTCTCAGCCCATCCTGCCCACATTAAGCTGGCACACAGCAGCTCTTGCTTTACTGTCTTTGGTGTATGAGTGTCTGGAAGGATTTGCACACTCACACTCACTCAACATACATACAAATGACATGTATTGTATGCATGAAGCTAAAGTTACATCAGTGGTAAACTAACACTACTTTCAGATTTCCGATTAGGTTTTTTTCCTCCTTTTAATGCCGACTTTTTACAAATTCATAACAACAGTATATTTCAGTGTTTTCCGCAGTGCCTCGATGGAGTATCTAACAATGCTGAGTTAGTTCAGTGCTTTACATAGATTTTTTAAAAACCTTTTTGAAATACATGTATGCTGGTGTATTTTCATTTCATTTGTCTTTTTGCTATCAAAAGCTATATTTTTGTTTCACTTCTCATATAAGGACCCCAGAAGCAGAATCACACCACACATTTTTAGTCAAAAATATAGTCTTGTAGTCAAAAGTAGTCTTCTAATGAAAACAGAAAGCAAGAATAATCCAAACATAATCCACAGCATGAAACAGACCAGGGAAAGACAGAGGTGGATGGTGCAAAAGTGTGTATATAACTGAGAAGCAACATAGAAAAAAACAGCAGAGGAGAAAAACTACCAAGTAACAGTAATGGTTTAACAAATTTTATTAACATGCATTTTGTTGCATTAACATGCAAGTTCTATTGAAATACATCACATACCCCTGTATTGCAATTCACGATTCCATCCATCCACCCATCCATTTTCCATCCAGGTATGCTGGAGCCTATCCCAGCTTGCTTTGGATGAGAGGCTGGGTACACCCAGGACTGGTCCAATTCACAATTCCACATGTCCAAAAAGGAGTAAGAAGAAGCAAATCTTATCAAATATCACCTTCTTTCAGACAGTATTAGTACACTTGGTGACCTTTGGACCCATATTTCCACACAATAACTTAGTAACCCCAGGGAGTATGTACTACAGAGAGTATGGAGTAATTTTTTGTTCCAGAATAAATTTAACTATGTATAGTATTGAAGTATGCCACTTTATGTTGGATATTTTTAATGTGGTTTTTAATTTTCTTTTGCTCCTTTTGTCATGCATTACAACACCTACAAATGTATTTTCATTCAGCTTGTCAATGTCTACACCACAGGTGTCAAACACCCAGCCCGCGGGCCACATCCGGCCGGGGGTACAATTATATCCGGCCCGTGAGATGATTTTATATTGTAATTATTAATGGCCCAGCAATATGAAGCGCGGCAGCTGCCAAAAGGACAGCCGCACTAGCCGGAAACAGTCGCAGACCAGTCGGGGGAACCTAATGGGGTACCTGTTCGAAAAGCATATAGCATGGGCATGTGCACGTAGGCTTCAATCTCAGTCCTTTCGGAACTACTCATGTAAAATTGGATGCTTCCAACGATGTGGGTACACTATTCCTGCATGACTGTTCCCTACAGTGAACTTGCAAAAAGTAAAAGATTTTAAGAACAAAAACCGGTAGATTTGGTTGCATTAACATTATATAAAATTGTGAAAAGGGGTTTTCAGACACAGTGCCATCAATATATCCTATGAATTGAATTACACCTCCTACACTTCCGCTTCCTGCCACCACATCACCACCTACTCAACATGTTTCCTTGGATAGTCACACGCTCTTCGTCTACACCCTGGCACCCTTGCCACCCTCCCTCTGCCCATCCTCATTTCTCAAATCGGACCATTTCTCATCCCTGCTCATCACTGCTACAGTATCTCCAGCCAAATACTGTCAGGAGTGAGGGTGAAGGCCATGCCAGGAGGAGCTGGCATCAACCTATCACCCTACTATTCCTGTTTCCTCTCCCTGCCAGCCTGCTTAATCAAATCACTCCCCTCAGCCATGCATTTCTCAATCAACTTCCATCAATTATCCCTGTGTTCATTTCAAACTGGGCTAAAGCATAAAATATAACAGTAGTAGCAAAAGTATATATACAGTATGAGAACCTGATATAGACCATTCTTGCAACAATATTTAATAAAAACACAATCACATTTTATATTTTTAGAAAGATTTAGCCCAAGAAATGTAAATCTATCATTGTGGAGATCAATTTTTTGCCATCAACTCAAAATGGAGATCTGATCTTCATCATTCAAGGTTGTTAAAACTTGGTTTATCCATGAATAGGTGGTGTAGTCTGCCGTGGAAGTACACAAGGGACACACGTGTTTTCATTCATTCATTTTCTATACCGCTTATCCTCATTAGGGTTGCGGGGATGCTGGAGCCTATCCCAGCTGACTTTGGGCGAGAGGCGGGGTGATTAGTAGCTAAGTATGCAGTGCTGTTGAAAAGGTTGTAATTAAAGATGCTTTTTATCTATGTTCCTGTTTTAATTATTTTATCTGTTGCTCTTATTTGATTTGATTTTAAACTGTGGGTGAGGTGGGGTCAAGGTAATTTGTGTTGTTAAATGCTAATTGTATGTGAAGCTATAAGTATAAAGTTTGACTGATTGGTTGATTATATTTAAGAAAGAAGTCAAAACGGTCCAAAAGCATCTCATGCTTCATTGGATTTACTGGTTTCTACAAGTTAGTGGAAACAGTGTCAGTGTGTCGTCAAAGACTGACGTTTCACCCTAATCATATTTCCCTCTTCTTCTCCTGTTTCCTTTCTTGCCTACGCTCCAAATGTCAACCAGATTAGGGCACATGGAGTGGCATCTGGTGCCACATCGCCCAACGCTCATAGATACAAAAAACCTCACAGCACGCAGTTAACCTGGAGCGCCGCCAAAGCAGCCGTTCCTCGCTAGCTAAGTGCACAGCACCAGTCAACTGCTCGTTCGGCTGTGCGCCCACCCGCGTCGCACGCGCGCACACACACACACACACACGCACGCCATGCAAACTTTGGCACACTCAAACCCCGATGGCCCTGTGCGATGACAGCGAGACAGAAGGGCCTCGCCTTACTGATCTTCTCCCTGCCCCCAAGCACATGCTGTACATCTCGCTACACGCTGTCTAGCTCAAAACTTTCACTGCATTCTCTTAATGTGAGCCCAAGGCGCACAAAGTGTGCCGTCACAGTATAGCGTAGTGACACTAACCCACCACACCACCCATCTTAAATATGGAAACTGGAAATGCGTGGATAATCATATGGAATCACACACGCATACCAGTACAAGAATACCAAAATTCAAAATTTGACCAACATTTTCAGGAAGTTGCACTTCTTTCAATCACCATAAAGCACAATGCCACGCAAGTCGTCAGCATATTTTGAAAAAGCTTAAAGTCGTTTAGCCAGCATCAAATTTCTGCTTTTTTTTCTGCAGTGTTTAACGTCTTTTTACTCTAGTGTGGCAAATAAGAATGTAAAAATGTGGGACGTGTGAGCTGTACATTATCTGCTGTGCGAGTCATTAACCATCATGGCAATCATAAATTTGTATAATTAGTTCTATTATGTGCTGTGTAGGTCTGGACCCCAGACGCAAAGACCGAAAAACAGTCTCTTTAATAAGAATTACCCAAAGTACAACAAAGCAGGGAGACGCAGGCACTGACTGAGCGTTAAAGTTAAACTGAAAAGCTGAGGGCCAGGCTGGATGGCAATTATTAAATATCCACATAGCGGAAAAAGATTAAACGAGGACATCCTCCGAGCTTGGAAAAAAAAAGGCAAAGAATCAATTTTAAGTAGCTGTATAGCTAACCAGTAGTAGGGGCGCCGGATTATCCCGCCTCCATCTGGAGCAAATACCTCAGAAAATACACAACATAAAGAGGCAAAGAAAGCAAGGGCAGACAACAGGAGGGGCAAAAGTAAAATTTAACAAGTGTATTGTTATTATACAGTTATTAGTAAATATTAGTTATTATTTGGTTAGTGTTAGTTAAAAAATATTATCTGTGTTAAAGTATAAATCCCTACAATCATAATACCCATCCTTTCTGAGATTAGGCCAAAAATGGTTAGGTTCTGGTGTGGTTTCCTGCTTTGCTGTTTAAAACAAACTTATTTTTCCAGGTATTTGGTTGTCACCCACACGAGTCCGCAGATATACGGCACTCAAAACGAAGGTTTTCAAAACCTTCGCCTGTGTGGATCTGTAGAAAACTTCGGTTATATGTTATATGGATGGAGTTTTGCGTTTCTAAACATCACTGCGACAACGTATGCTGTGACATCACATACGACCTGTATTTGGAGAAGTGAAGTGACAAAAGATGATCTGATTGGGTAGAATTTTAGTAACTATCACCGCCTTCAGGTTTGGCATGCTTATGACTGTGGTTCCAAATGCATTTATCCGGTTATGTGAGGATGCGTTTTTTTTATTACGGGGTCAAGTGGACACCATTTTTTTTCATGAACAGAGAATATGTGGTTTTAAAAATACCCCGGTATGTGTGGACAAGGCCTTAGAGTCACAGACATAGGTCCTGTGCCTCTATTAGAGGGCAGTGCCACGAGGCACACCTGTAGCCACTTTGCCATTGGGGGTACATCTGCAGATGAAATGACTATACTAAAAAAATGGTTTCATAAAAAAAGACTATCCCTTACCCTAGAATAATAGCAAAAAGGACGCTTATGCTCAAATACAAATAGATGGTGTAGACCAAGGGTGTCAAACTCAATTGCACATGCGGCCAAAACGCAAAGATCACTTCTGGTCGCGGGCTGAACTTTAAACGTTTATTACAACGCAACTTAATGGTTTTTGTTGTTGTTGTTGTTTTTTTTTACATTAACATGAATAAACCCAAACAGGAAATAATCCAGAATAAGAAAACTGAAATGTAAATTATTTTGCACTCAATAAAACTCTCTCCTGTCAAAATTGGCCTAGAGAGAAAAATGTAATATGAGGCCAAAAACCCTGAAAAATAGTGCTTTTAAGCAAAAATTAAATCAACAACAAATCAAAACATTCAAATTTCTTCAAGCTTATGCTTTTACAGAAATTATATAACAAAAATATGATCATGCTGCAAAAAAACCCTGAAAAAAATAATTACATGGTTGCTTTTTAGCAAATGTTTTGGCAAAATCAAATCAAAGCAGTCAGGTTTTTTTGCTCTTATGCCATTCACTTAGAACTGGATGCTTGGCATTTTTTCTTGGCAAAAAGTTCATTCAGGTTTGATGTAAAATTCTGTGTTGTGGATATTCTTAGGACGGAGTGCCGATGTTCATCAGTGAGGCGATTCCTCTGTGCGGTTTTGTTTATCTTCATCACTAAGAAAAGCTTTTCACACTGATACGTGCTACCAAATAGAGACTTGGTTCGAGCCACACGTAGACAAAAATGAGGCATTGCTTCAGGAATTAAGCAAATAAACTGAGCAGGCGGCGTACTTTGCCTTTAGTGTCCCATTACACTGCAGCTCTATCAGCTCCGTTTGAATCTGTGCAGTTTCCACGTCGACAGCAAATGGGTTGCAAAATAGCTCCATGACCTCAGTCAACTCCTCCCACACCCAAGTTTTTGCCTTAACCACCACTGAAGCTGCGTGCCACTTGGCAGCTGCTTTAAGATTTCCACAATCCATTTGCATACATACCTATTGTAAACACATGTTGTCCGTTTCACATGCACATGTGATGTGAACATCCGTTTGTTCCTGCCACAAAATGGCTCATGACGATCAAGTAAAATGGTAAAATGAAAAGGTAAATTGACCAACGTCCTGACATTAGGAATCCTAATGATTCCTAATACGCTAATGAACATCCTAACGATGCTCAGTCTGGACTTTCTCTATAGAAATTTGTCCTTACGAGGCAGTAAATTGGTGCTGACTGGATAGTTTTCCTTTGGCTGGCTGATACGATATTTGCATCAGCAGTGAGTTGAACTGACAGTAGTACATTTTCATTAACACCAATGTAACAATCAACACAATTATTGAGTTGGAGGAAACTATGTTTTATTCCACCCCTCGAATCCCTTGCCTCTTTAACCCACACGTGAACCTGTCAGCCCTGTGTTGAGCTGAATTTTCCAGCAGCTTCTCTCCTTCAACCAGCCTGTCAAAGACCGTTGAGGGCAGAGAAAGATTTGGGACGGTCGGGTACACTGATGAATCCTCTCACTGAGCAGAGTGCACCTCTCAGGTAATCCTATAAAAAGCCAAGGTGACATGCTCCTCTGGCTCCCAATCATTAGCATCTTTACCCTGCACCTCAGCCACTGCTCTGCTGCAAGTGTATACCGGTGCAGAGGTGATTAGATGAGTGGTGGGCTGGTGAGTGAAAAAGAGGTGATGAAGACCTTCTGGATGTTCACACACCCTTCCTGTTGCGCACCAATCACATCTGTTTGACTTTTGATACCGCTCAACTTGACTCTCTCTCCTCTGTATCTTTTTCCTCCCAATGTCCCTCCTTCCCTTTCCCTCTCCGCCCCTCTCAGTTCCTTTTTTTAATCTTTTATTCATAGCTTAGCAGGTGATGAAAAATTTATGCCCTGAGTCTAGCATTGAAATAAATGCAAAACGAAAACAGAAGCAGTTTATACTGACAGTGTGAATATCTCTATCTAGAACAAGGCGGTTCGTCGTGAATCAGGGAGCAGGAATGCTCTCCTATTAGCGTCGCTGTTGAAATCATGCTTTTTGGCTCCCTGCAAAGGCTGGAAGATTAGCGTGTTTTGTTTCTCCTCCTGTCATCTTCACAAAAAGGGAGGGAAGTGGACACTTTTTGGAAAGCAGAAGGAAGGAAATACATCCGAATCTTTCCCCTTATGTAAAAACGCATCAGCCTCTTTGCAATGTCACCTGCCTGGCTTGACCAGTTTTCAGGTGTCAAAATGCCATTGTTTTTATTTATTTAGAATTGTTTTGTTTTATGAGATGTGAATAAACAGCGTACTGTATGTTTTTTCCATATGCATTGAAGGTGCTGGCTCCAAATTATACTTTTTATCACCCTCCCACCGCTTGTTGGCATATGTTACTAATGGTTTCAGAGAACAGATTGTACAAAAAGAAGTTTATATTCTTCACAATTGCGTGTTAAAATGAATGACATTTGTCGTTCGGCCCGAAAACGGGCAGTGGCGTGAATGGCTGTCACTCACTCACGGCCCATGTGAAGAAACGCTCATGTCAACTTTTTCTGTGTGAGTGGTAAATGAGGTCTGACTTGCATGCTTGCAATACCCAACCATGACAGACAGCACCTATAAGGTTGTACTTCTTACGCATTATCATCGTTACGTGTGCACAGAGCCCAGTCTCTTTTAATGTCTGTTTGCGTGTGCTGTCAGCTGTAATGATGTGTTATGGTAGGCTCCTGAGAGAAGCAGACCGGCTTGGGCTCAGCCATGGATCTAACTACTGATTTGATACTCTCTGACAGAGCGCGAGAGAGTAGAGAGAGATGTTAGATGTAAGAATTGGGACTAAGAGGTTGGGAAAGTGGAAGTTTGGCCCTTGAGACGGGAACAAAAGTCAATGAAGGGGGGGGGGGGGGGTAGATGACGTATGATCTAAAACTGGCTGTTCCACAAATCATTATGGTCACCCCGTTTGAGGGTAAAACATGACAATATACTGTAGAATACCCCCAGAACCACATCTCATTGTAATGTAAAATATAGGGCGGTCTAATGATTAAACATTTTAACAAAATTAATTAATCATGATTAATCCCCATTTTCACATTTGTGTGAAATGTGCCATTTTACTGTATTTTTTGAACAAAAAGATAAATGACAAAACACGATTTTATATATTTGTATGTATTAACAGCCCAAATTAACAGAAGTTTTAAGTCATGCTGAAAAATACCAAACACTAGTCTCTGTAATAGTCGCAGAACATTTGAATCACACTTTTAACTGTTTTTATTAGACATGAGGGGTTGTGTTAGAAGACACCATTTTCTGGGATATAAGCATACTTAATTATAGGAAATGGTACTTTTGCTGTAAGAGTTACTTTAGTGAGAGAATAATACCCACTTACATTTTTTTCCTGTTTATGTAGACCGCACTCGCATAATAAACATGTTATTGTGATGTTTTGAGAGCCCCTGAATGCACCTTGTCGTGGTCTAGTGACAATGAGGACCTGTTGTTCCCGCCGAGCTAACTAAAGACATGCTAGGAGGTGGGCCTACCACGGCTGAGAAGAGCTGGATAAGGCGGGCCCTCCCGTGACTTGTGCCCAGAGGATCACTGAGTATGATTTTTTTTGCCGTGGTTGGGGAGTTTAAATTTTGACTTTACATTTAGTTAGCCCAAATGATATGCAAATTAGACAGTGACATCATCTAGCGACTATTGTTAACTGACTAATTCACAAGATGAGCTTTATTATTTGGGTTTAAATGTGTTTAGGTCGTAATAAAGTTGTTACAGACTCTGTGGGTATGTTATTGTTTTAAGAGAGGGGTGGCTTGACATAGAACGCATGTGTTAATTAAAAAATATATAAAAATATCACGTGATTAATAAAATAAATTAGTTACTGCCAATACCGCACTATTATTGACAGCCCTAATAAAATACTACATAAAACTCAATCCACAATATTGCAATCATTAAGTCAATATATAATAACAATAATACAATCTCTTTAGTGTAAATATGAACGGAACTGAACTGAACTCACATCTGATCTTTAACTCTAGTGTATCTAATAATTATAACAGATCTTTTAACAATGTAGGGCCTGTTTATGACCATCAAACATAAGAAAAATCCATCATCTCCCTCATTTCTCCACTTTTGTGAGAGGAAGGGCTCATAAAAAGAAAATAAAAAGCAGGACAAATACAAAATCATACAAATGTATAATATCAAGTAAAAACACAGACACATTCATAAACATATACACCCACCACTTCCAAAAGAAATGCTTTCGAAAGAAGCGGGCTTCACTACACATCTTCAAATAAAACCGTGATCTCAGCCGAAGAGTCGTCAATCCACTACAGATATAGGAGCTGTACGTTTTATCGTGTAGTTTTTCTTCAGCTACCCTGCTTAGGCGTCTTCCCCTGCATGTTAAAATGTGACTGTAATGTTAACGCCGTAGCTCACAGCCAATTGTATGCTTGTCTTGCTAATGTTTGTGTCCTTGTATCTGATATACAACATCTATTATGTTTGAGAAGTGCAGAGTTAAAATTGGATTAAGTGCACAATAGCGCTTTTTGGAGCCACACACTCTGTAGGAGACAGGCGTGGACGAACACAGTTCATTACAATTATAGTTACAGAGACACATAAAGGAATGTTCCCTGTAGTCCTTACTAAAAGCACAGTTAAACCATTTAAAATTCAGCATCAAGGCTAGATTTTAAGCAACACAATATGAATACACAATTATGGGACCTCTGAGACTTATTTAAAATTGTTGAAAAATAGGACCTTTAAAACTAGGTATACTGTGTAAAGCGACAAGTGAGTGCCCTCATTGTTATTTTGGGTGCTGATATCAAAGCTCCCAACTGTTAAAATAGTCCGGCTACAACAAGGCATCTTTCTGTGGGAATTACTGTTTCAAGGCATGCCTTCATTTACTGTGTCTGTAGCAATATGTGTGGAAATACATGCATGTGTGCGTGTGTGTGTGTGTGTGTGTGTGTCCGCAGACTATCCCTGGTGCTGCACTGTCAGTTGTTGGTAGAGAGATCGTGTTGTGTGTGTATGTGTGTGTGCGTGCAGTGAGAATGAGTAGCCCAGCAATTAAATAAAGATCTCTAATTGGCCGCCTAACATTAGGGTCAGCAGCTGGAAGGAGAAGACACATTTGTCGCTTACACTTTCACACACTCATTATGCATGTGTGTGCTCACACTCACGGGCACACGCGTGCAGCTCCTGAACAAAAATTCAATTATTAATGGACTGATTGCTCAAGTGGAGCTTCTCTGGGAATCTGAACCTGCCACACTGAATAAAATAAAACCACTGCTTTACATTTTCATTATACCAAACCGTATTTTAAATTGCAAATGCGTCTCAGAAACCCACCGTTGTCCCCGCAACCCGCCTGCCTTATCCTCACTTTTCCCTTCCATTCTATTCCCCCTTCTCCTTGCTGTCTCACCACAGCAGCCCTTCTTTTTGTCCCCATCCTGTATCCATGCACACATTTAAATTCTCCTGTTGTGGCGTGTACAGTGACAGTCACCATTAAGCAGTCTTATTAAAGAGAGAGCTGGTGTGTGTGTTGGTGAGAGTTGTGTGCACAGAGTAGTGCTTCTGGGCCGCTGTGGAGCGCCTTCGCTTATTTGCAATCAGGTCAGACAGGCAGCAAAGCCACATACACTACTGTCACCTCCCTCTAGACCACCTCTCCTCCATCTATTTCTCTCTCGCTCTCCTCCCTTCTACCTCCTTCGCCAGCATCAGTGAAAAAGCCCATTTTATCAAAAGCTGGGTATCTCAATTATCTCCTTCCTCATTGTTTCAACAGCACTCATTCATTGCTCCGCATTTCTTGAATTTTTTTTTGCTATGAATTTAAAAATAAATGTCCTCATGAGCACCATGGGGATCTTCATGTCAAACAAGGCACCAGATGTTTGTGCAATCACTATCATGTTGAATCATTTGCAAAATAAACATTACATAATATAGAACTGTGAAGCAATGCACCCTTTAAAGTCGCAAGACAAAACTTTTGGATTAGGGATATCTCAATCCACATCTTCTGGCTTCCGAACCCATTTTTTTAATAGTCTTGCCGATCCAATTCCACTTTTTTATTTATTTATAATAAACCTTTTGGTACATACATGGTTTTGTGGAATTGAATATGGTTATTAAAAAAGCTCTTCAAAATATCAAAAATAATGCAACCAATGTATCACCAAATAATTTACTTTTTTACTAGACAGTACGACCAACAATATTGTTTGACTTTTGTAACAAACCTCCGCGAGTCAAGTCCCTAATGAAAATAAAAGTACACTCAATAAAAGATAAAATTAGGGAAAAAACGGGCATGCATAATACTGTAGAGACTGATAATGTGTTGTTCCAAGCTGCTGTTTAATGTGTGGGCTAAAAAGTGCAGTGGGGCACCATTACAGAGGAGTTCGGGCACAGTGAGGGGAATGTACCACTGTAACTAAAGAGCTGAATATCCAGTCTTCAACGTGAAACTAACTTCACCAGAGTACACCACGGACATGTCTGCATGGTGATGCTGCGTTTTCTTGGTCATTAGGGTGGTGGGGAACCAGCTTTGAGGTGCATTTTGCTGCACTTTTCATGTTGGAGTGTGGCCAGAGTTACAGCAACCGGATCGGCCCAATCCCATGGCGGAAACCGATCCTATCTGATCTTCAAAATACAGATCGGTAGCCGATCTCGATCCTGAAAATCGGGTTGGAATATCTCTAGTATTTATTGATATTTTAAAAAAATACTTTATTAATAAAATAAGGGATATTTTACGGCTTCAAAAAATGAATCGGAACATCCCTAATTTGGATACAGTCCTGGTGGTCTTATTTTGGTACCATATACTGTAGACAATAATGATAGTCATCTTAAGCTTATATTTTCAGCAATGTTTTTTCTTCAAATAGAACACAATGGATAGCATTTACGTTCACCTTGGTTTTTGCAACTGTAAAAATGTACAATGGTGAATAGGGTACTACAGGTTGACAGTTAACAACACTGAGTGACCAGAGACCAATAATATGTACTGTATTATTGACATGTAGACAATGACTGTATAAACAGTGACTCAACAGTTCATTTGCAATTCCAACGTTGCTGTTGACCCGTTGCTGTTGTAGATAAACTGTAAACATGTAACTAACAGTAATTAACATAATGATGTACTGACTGTAATAGAAAATGTTTTCTTATATTCAGGGGCTAGAAATGTAATGCATAGCAATATGTGGTGCATCAACTTCTTTCCAAGCGAGACATAGCTTTTCTTTCTGTCACCCAAACAGAGCTCAGAGAGGTATTCTATAGTGTATTTGTTTCAGACATGCTTGAAAAGCTACATTAAGGAACATCTCGTGGTTATACAGTAGCTCATTCACACCATACATTTTGCAAGTTGACACTTAAACTTGCTGTGAAGAAAAAGGAAGAAATAAATATATATTACAATATAATAAATGATAAAAATAGGAATAGATTGTTCACAATAAAGAGAAAAGGTAAGGCACAATAAGAGAGTTAGGAGCTTAGTCGTTCGGGAAGGGCTCAGAGTAGAGCCGCTGCTTCTTGACATAGAGAGGAGCCAGTGTAGTCCAGATGCCTCCTGGAATCCTCCTGGTGAGATATTCTGGGCATGCCCAACCGGGAGAAGGCCCCGGGGCAGACCTAGGACACACTGGAGGGATTTTGTCTTACAGCTGGCTTGGGAACCCCTTGGTGTCCTCCTGGTGGAACTGGAACATGTGGCTGAAGACCAGAAAGTCTGGACCTCCCTACTGAGACTGCTGCCCTGCCACACGGACCAAGAAAAACGGAAAATCAATGGATGGATAGTGGATAGTGGATAGTGGACAATAAGTGGAGACATTAAAGACAAAAGACAAGTAATAAAAAACATTGAAGATAAACATAAAAATACCGGTTTGACTAAATCAAACATTTTATAAGCAAATTCAATTTTAAATTGAGCAATAACTGAAATGTATTTCTTTCAAATGTATTGTTGAATTTCATATAGTCTATTTTATTGTATTGTAGAGTTATTATTTGTGATTGTTGTTGACTTCAAGCTGCATCATGTCTTTGTGAGTCGTGCCTTTGATGTCCTTTTCCATCTTTAATATTGATCTATTTTGGCTTCCAGTGGTCTTACATTTACTTGGCGTAGACTTTGCAGTTGGCTTTTTGAATTTCCCGCTTTTTCCTTAAGCCGCATGATTTCTTGGTGATGTCAGTGTTGCATTTAAAAGATACTCATTGATGTTGACATTTGTTCCTTTCAGCTTGCTTATCTGCCTTAGCAATACAATTGTCTCTTATTTTTGTCGGTGAACTATACGATAATGACAGGTGTGCAGTTATTGTGACTGCCAAATCTTGTAAGGCATGTATCGATGTACTGACATCCACATCCACCACCTTTGATCGCAGAAAGTTGGCCATCTGTTGCTCCGTTGAAGTAATATCATCGTGTTCTCTTCCTCTGTTAACAACTGCCCTGCAATCAGACCAGTGTGGAATGTGGAGCCAATCACATAATATGTGATATGATGTGATCATTTTCAATATTTTGCTTTATAAAAGCATCCACTTTGCCTTGTTTTATGTAATTTATGTCGCCATGCTGTTTATCTATTTTGTTGTCCAGCTCTTTGTTGTTTACAGAGGTCTCATCATTAATTGCTTTGTGGACTTCAGAGCTTGTCTTCCTAATGTCATTCAACATCACCATTATATCTTGTGGTCTACCGGGTTCCTGTCTCTCTTCCAAGTCCTCCTCTTCTGCATTTGTGGCAGCAGAAACCCCTTTTCTGCCCGTTACGAACATTGGTAGTCCTTTAAAGTTTTGCATGTTTGTGACAGTATGGCTATCCAAAATAACATCTAACAGCGGTAACTAAATTATTTGGTTATCATCACCACACCTCTCTGTTATCATAGTAGATGGAAGCACAGTTGGGTTAAGCGGAAAAAGATGGATGGAGAGAGGCACAGTGTAGCGTCCCCACAGAGTCTCACACGAGTCTGATGCACTTATAGAAGTTTAATCTGACCTGAACGCATCAACAGCAGTACAACAATTCCAACATAATATATGTATCTCCAACTTGCAAACACATCTCTCATTTTCTGTCACACTTTCAATTACCTGGTGTCCTTGAAGGCAACCCCTCATTGCTCATAATAACACGATTAAAGTGTGATTCAAATGTTCTGCTCTTATTAAAGAGACTGGTATATGGCGAATAGATTTTCAGACATATTTTCCAATAAGCGATCACACAGCTTATAAGATTATTTTTTTGATTGTGTGTTGCACCTTTACATCATTGCATTGTGTGTACGGTTTGCATCACCGCTTTATGTATACATCTCTCCTCTCTGCTTCATCTGTGTGTTCCGGTTGTTCATTCTTGAGTGTGAAAAAGATTGTGGGAAGTGGGAGAGAATGCGGTGATAGAGGGGGCAGAGATGCTCATGGGATTTGTGCTAAGGGCCATAGTATTACTCTGCTGTATCTCTGGGCACATTGTTTATGCATGGGGCCACATATGCAGCAGGCATTCACACTCTCAGCCCCAGTGATGCTCGATGTGTGTATATGTTTGTGCAAGCATAGTGTAGGGGTTTTAAAGTGCTTGTGTGTGTGTATGTGTGTGTCGCACTTTGCCAGCCTGCAGGCGGGACACCGATCTCATTGTGGTCTGCATCTCTGATGCTTCAAGCCCCCCCCCCCTATCCACACCATCCCCACTGGCCATGTTGTTCACCTTCACAATGTTTCTGCTGTCAGCTCTTTGGAAACCTGTTCATGCACAAATCACCAACATTTTTGCATATGTATGACGCTTGTACGTGCACACAGAATCTGCACGTGCAGGTGTGCCAGTCAAACAAGTGGAAGGTCAATTGCGCCCCGCCCTCCGTCCCACTCCAGATGTCCTGCTAACAATCACCCTTTGGCCAATTCTGATTTCTCCTCCATTTTCTTTTACCTTCATTTAATTCTCCATTCATTTTGTAAGGACACTGTTGCCCTGTACATTCCACTGCAACTTGATTTTATAACGGTCATTCACATCCACTTATGTGTGGATATTTTCATTAATTATTGTGTTATTTAATGGTTTACTCATGGGTGTACAAGGGGTGTCACGAGATCTTGCAAAATTAAAAGGTGACAAGATTTCTTGTTTAGAGAAAAGCTGTCTCACGAGAACGGCACCCTATGCAATATATTGATGTTGACACGCCTCCCATGTCACGAAATGCTGCAAACGTTTGACAGACAGTACGGATTACCTGTGAGAAAATATATGTCACAAAGGCCAGTTTCCAATTCCAGTGTAAAAGATGACATATTAAAGGAAATATAATATTAATGAATAATGAATAATTAATATAATTTTATTATTAGTATTACTATATTATATTCAGTAATATTATAACAGTGGTTTATTTGGTCATAAATTGTACAGAATATTATTGTTTAGCCTCAGTTTGTTGTACAGTAAACATTTAAAAATACACTTGCGAGAATCCATTTTCTTGCTTTGTAGCTATGTTGATGTTCAATGTGTTCATATTAGGGCTGTCGATCAATTAAAATATTTGATTTTGATTAATCATACATTGTCATTGGTATATATTATTAGTATACATAATAACTCATAATTAATTGCTTTTAATTGCAGGTACTTTACTTGTAGTTGCCATATTTTTACACATTATATATAAATATGCTAATTTTTTAAATCTCATACTCTCTATTCTTTATATTATTTTTTTTATTTTGTTATAGGTTATATCTATAATATAATATAATATAGCTATATAATATAATACAATAAATATGTATATTGATAATAGAATTATTTTATTTATTTTGTATTGCATTTTTTTAAATTTAAGAGTGTTTTGTCTTTTTCTTCTATATTTGAGCTACTGTAACACAGATGTTCGAAATGTTTTATTGCTTTTAGCATTATTATCTTTTTTAAAAAGCTGAATTTTTGACACAGCTTTTGTTTTGCATCTTACAGCATGAGCAGGTGTACTTTTGTCTGCATTTTTATGTAGAAAGTGGTAAAGCATACATATTGGGCGGTCTAGGAAAAATCCATCTTTACATGGATATATCTCTCCCAAATCCAAATAAAATCTATCACTATCATACCCCAGCAAAGATGCCACGAGGCAGTCATGTCTAAGCTTCAACACAGACCCTTGATGTCATGTCATAATCTTCCTGCCCTCTGGCCAATCCTCCGCCTCCCGTTTCATCTTAATATATATCCCAGACACTATTTTTGTATGCGCTGTATTGATGTCATGATGCATCACCAAGTGACGTGTCTCCTCAGCAAGTATCTGTCAGGAGCGCCTTTGAAAGAAATGTGTCATTGCCGTCTTGACAACAAGGTGGCACTCTGCGCTAAGACAAATCCCCCCGAGGCCTTGCTGTAATCCCCCAAAGGACACCTTTACCTAGTGAGGGAACTAAGAAGAGAGAGACAGAAAGAGAGGCTCTGAGGAACAGAAGGCACTGAAAGATGGCACAAAAAGGGAAATGCAAGTAAGAGAGATGTGAACTCACCTCTGTGCTGCCTTATTTCTAATAACACAAGCTATCCCGGTGTTTGGCATTAGTATGTATCAGTTCTACACTACTGCAAACTGCCATAATAAACGTATTATAAATGACTATTTTGCGACATGGTTTAAAACAGCTCTTGCATTGGCATTCATGTGCAGGTGTTTTTAAAGTGTTGACTGGTGAGTACATTGTCATACATTCATAAATCCACATTCATTTGAGTAACGCAAAAATGTGTGTGAGGAGGTACTATATCATGTATCTGGATTTTGAAAGTGTTGCAGTGTGAGTGCTGTACTTTAAGGTACAAGACAGACAAAGAGTGGCTCAATAGACCCCAATGATGCACAAGAACAAAGGACTTCGTTTTTCCTCGCCCGGACGCGGGTCACCGGGCCCCCCTTCTGGTGCCAGGCCTGGAGGTGGGTCACAATGGCGAGCGTCCGGTGGCCGGGCCTGCAACCATGGGGCCCGGTTGGGCACAGCCCGAAAAGGTAATGTGGGTCCCCCCTCCCATGAGCTTACCACTCTTGGGAGGAGCGAAAGGGGTGGGGTGTAAAGAGAGCTGGGTGGCGGCCGGAGGCCTTGGCGGTCCGATCCTCGACTACAGAAGCTAGTTGTCGGTACGTGGAATGTCACCTCCCTGGCGGGGAAGGAACCTGAGCTGATGCATGTGGTGGAGTCGTTGGACTTGCGGCCACATGTTTACACTCGGGTGGAGAGAGGGGCGGAGCTGTCAACCGATCACCACCTGCCGTCAAGCTGAAGAAAGAGTCCTATCAGGCCCTTTTGGCCCATGGGACTCTGGAGGCAGTTGACAGGTACCAGCAGGCCAAGCGGTCTGCAGCTTTGGCAGTCCATTCAAATTCCATTCCATTTTCTTCCGCTTATCTGGGTCCCGGTCGCGGGGGCAGCAGTCTCATTAGGGACAGCTCTGGCAGTCACTGAGGCACAAACCTTGACATGGGAGGAGGTCTGAGAGGCCATAAAAAACGACTTCTGGATGGCTTCAAAGAGATTCTGGACCTCCATCCGTCTCAGAAAGGGGAAGCAGTGCACAGTCAACACCGTATATGCTGGGGTGGTCAAAAAGCTCATTGGTGGCAAGGCCCCGGGGGTGGATGAGATCCGGCCGGGTTTCTTAAGGCCCTGGATGCTGTGGGTGTGTCTTGGTTGACATGACTCTGCATCATCGCGTGTACATTGGCGTCAGTGCCCCTGGACTGCCAGACCGGGGTTGTGGTCCCACTTTTCAAGAAGGAGAGGGTATGTTCTAACTATTGTGGGATCACACTCCTCAGCCTTCCTGGTAAGATCTATTCAGGGGTTCTGGAGAGAACGATTTGCCGGATAGTCGAATCTCGGATTAAGGAGGAGCAGTGTGGTTTTCGTCCTGGTCGTGGAACTCTGGACCAGCTCTATACTCTTGGCAGGGTCCTTGAGGGTGCAAGGGAGTTTGACCAACCAGTCTACATGTTTTTTGTGGACTTGGAGAAGGCATTTGACCGTGTTCCTCGGGAATACTCTGGGGAGTGCTCCGGAAATATGGGGTATCGGACCACAAAATCCAAGCGGTTTATTCCCTGTATGACCGATGTCAGAGTTTGGTTTGCATTGCCGGCAATAAGTCGGACCCGTTTCCAGTGAGGGTTGGACTCCGCCAGGGCTGCCCTTTGTCACCAATTCTGTTCATTACTTTCATGAACAGAATTTCTAGGCGCATCTCTAGGCGAGCCGTGACCTTCAACTCTCACTGGATGGGTTCACAGCTGAGTGTGAAGCGGCTGCGATGAGAATCAGCACCTTCAAGTCCGAGTCCATGGTTCTCGCCCGGGAAAGGGTGAAGTGCCATCTCCAGGTCGGGGATAAGGTCCTGCCTCAAGTGGAGGAGTTTACGTACCTCGGGGTCTTGTTCACGAGTGAGGGAAGGATAGAACGCGAGATGGACAGGTGGATTGGTGCAGTGTCTTGACAGCGAGCTCTCTGACAGCGAGCTCTCCGACAGCGAGCTCTCTCCGGCAAGACGAAAGGTGGGGGAGTCTGTTTCTTCGTCAACAACGCCTGGTGCTCGGACGTAACTGTGATCTCCCAACACTGCTCTCATGCTCTGGAATATCTCTTCATTCACTGCAAACCTTTCTACTCTCCACGCGAGTTCGCTTCATTCATCCTGTCTGCTGTTTACATCCCGCCATGTGTGGACGTGCACGAAGCTCAACGCGCACTCGCGGAGCAGATTTTGGATTTTGAGCGGACTTTCCCGGACTCTTTACTTATCATCCTGGGCGACTTTACCAAGGGAAACGTGAGCCAGGAGCTGCCAAAGTACAAACAGTTTATTAAATGTCCGACGACAGAGCAGAAGACGCTGGATCATTGTTAAACTACAGTCAGTGGGGCTTATCGAAGTGTGTCACAGGCTGCTTTAGGCCTTTCTGATCATGCCATGGTTCACCTCATCCCAGCATACAAACAACGACTGAAGCTCTCCACACCTACTGTGAGAACAGCTAAAAAGTGGACAAGTGAGGCTGTGGAGGAGCTTCGCACATGTTTGGATACAACAGACTGGGAACTATTCAAATTATCTACTAATAACCTGGACGAATACACAGACACAGTGACGTCATACATTCAGTTCTGTGAAGACAGCATAGTCCCATCTTACACCAGAGTGACCTTCAACAACGACAAACCCTGGTTCACACCCAGACTGAGACAGCTAAGGAAGGAGAAAGAAAAGGCCCACAAGAACAACGACCCTCACGTATACAGACAGAGCAAGTACCTATTTAGTAAGGAGGTGGAGAAGGCTAAATCAAGGTACAACAAACATCTGAAGGAGAAGTCCGGGAGCAACAACCCTGTCTCTGTCTGGAAAGGTCTGAGGGAAATCACCAACTACAGACCCAAAGCCCCCCCCGCTGTTGACAACCGTCACCTAGCAGAAAGACTGAACACCCACTACTCCAGGTTCGAAGATTCACACCCCTCCCCCACCCCACTGACTACAATGGACATTGCAGGCATATCAGCCCTGGAGCCCCCCCTCGCCCCCACTGCCCTCACACTCTCGGAGCAGAATGTGGCCAAGACATTTAAAAAGCAAAACCCTCGGAAAGCTCCAGGTCCAGATGGTGTCTCTCCTTCCACCCTGAGACACTGTGCGGTAGAGCTGGCGCCTGTCTTCACGGACATCTTCAACATCTCTTTGGAGTCATGCCATGTCCCAGCCTGCTTCAAGCTGTCCACCATTGTTCCCGTCCCCAAGAAGGCCAGGATCACTGAACTCAACGACTACAGACCTGTGGCACTGACATCTGTGGTCATGAAGTCATTTGAGCGCCTGGTTCTGCCTCATCTCAAGTCCTTTACCTCCCCGCTCCTGGACCCTCTGCAGTTCGCCTACAGAGCCAACCGGTCTGTAGATGACGCCATCAACCTGGCCCTCCACTACATCCTGCAGCATCTGGACTCCCCAGGAACCTACGCCAGGATCCTGTTTGTGGACTTCAGCTCTGCATTCAACACCATCCTCCCAGCTCTGCTCCAGGACAAGCTCACCCAGCTCAACGTGCCTGACTCCACCTGCAGGTGGATCACTGACTTCCTGACGGACCGGAAGCAGCGCGTGCGGCTGGGGAAGAATGTCTCGGACACTCGGACTATCAGCACGGGATCCCCACAGGGCTGTGTACTTTCCCCCCTGCTCTTCTCCCTGTACACCAACAGCTGCACCTCCGGCCACGACTCGGTGAAACTGATTAAGTTTGCGGATGACACCACCCTCATCGGGCTCATCTCAGACGGTGATGAGTCTGCTTACAGGAAGGAGGTGGACCGGTTGGTGTCGTGGTGCAGCTGCAACAACCTGGAGCTCAATGCTCAGAAGACAGTGGAGATGATCGTGGACTTCAGGAAAGTCAAAGCCCCCCTACCCCCCCTCGTCTTGACAGACTCTCCCATCACAACTGTGGACTCCTTCCGCTTCCTGGGCACTAACATCACCCACGACCTCAAGTGGGAGCAGACCATCAGCTCCATCATCAAGAAGGCTCAGCAGAGGATGTACTTCCTGAGGCAGCTGAGGAAAGCCAAGCTGCCTGTCCAGACGATGGTGCAATTCTACACGGCCATTATTGAGTCCATCCTCACCTCCTCCATCACAGTGTGGTTTGCTGGGGCCACTGCCAGGGACAAACAAAGACTGCAGCGCATCGTGCGCTCCGCCGAGAAAGTGATCGGCTGCAGCCTTCCATCTCTCCAGGACCTGTACGTCTCCAGAACTCGGGGGCGAGCAGGCCGGATACTTGCTGACCCTTCCCACCCTGGACATGGACTATTTGAGCCACTCCCCTCTGGCAGAAGGTTACGGTCCATTCGGACCAGAACCTCTCGCCACAAGAACAGTTTCTTTCCTGCTGCTGTTGAACTCATGAACACTTTATAACATTTGCACTATGCTCACTTTATAACCAGTACTATTGGCACCTTATAATACCTGCACTAAAAACACCCTCATGCCTTTACTTATCAGTGATTTCAACTTTTTACTCAGGGTTCTATGTTTAGTTAGTTCTATGTTTATTTAATGCTCTATGTTTACTTAGAATTCTACTTTGCACTGAGTCGCCAAAGAAAGTTCCTAGTTTGTGAATTGTTCACTTACAATGGCAATAAAGTTTTTTTGATTCTGATTCTGATTCTACTGTAATGCGGACCCTGCCTCGGTCTGTCGTGGTGAAGAGAGAGCTGAGCCGATAGGCAAAGCTACAGGTCGATCTACGTTCCTACCCTCACCTATGGTCATGAGCTTTGTGTAGTGACCAAAAGGACACGATCGCGTGTACAAGCGGCCCAAATGAGTTTTCTCCGCAGGGTGGCTAGGCTCTCCCTTAGAGATAGGGTGAGAAGCACTGTCATCCGGGAGAGACTCGGAGTAGAACCGCTGCTCCTTCGAATTGTGCAGAGCCAGATGAGGTGGCTCGGACATCTGGTTAGGATGCCTCCCGTCCGCCTCCTTTGGAAGGTGTTCAGGGCACGGCCAACCAGTAGGAGGCCTCGGGGAAGACCCAGGACACGTTGGAGAGACTCTCAGCTGGCCTGGAAACGCCTTGGCATCCGCCGGGAAGAGCTGGACAAAGTGGCTGAGGAGAGGGAAGTCTGGGCTTCTCTGCTTAGGTTGCTGCCACCGCGACCCGACCTCGGATGAGCGGAAGAAAATGGATGGATAGATGGATGGCTGACGCAAAAATTAAAATTAGAAGTGTGAGGAGGTACTATATCGTGTATCTGCATTTGTTGCAATGTGTGTGCTGTACTTTAAGATGTATGTGCATAAAGTATGAGTGTGTATGTTATGTTAATGTGTCCAAGTACAGTAAACCACATTCCTTTTTTGTAAACACCATCCCACTCACAGTGTGCTCTTCTACCTTCTCACTCTAAAGAGATCACTGGCAAGTGCAGCCAAAAGCCATCTGCCCCAGACCTCAGACTGCAACATCTGTGACGCACACACACACACAGATCCTGGACTTGTACGCATCCATTCCATGAGGACAGACACACATAAAATCCGTGATGTACAGTAGCTGTCATATACAGAGCATATGGCACGCCCCCCACACACCTCCACCCACCAAAAAAATGTCAGGTCTACAACACCAGAGATGACAAGCTATGTAGAATTAGTCTCAATACTTTGTCATCATAAGGGCATTTATTCACATTATGCTGAGGTCACTCTCATAGCAACTGTCAAATTAGGTCACATTTTGATTTGATTGGCTACCTACGTGCAGGGAGAGACAATGATGAGTGAATGTTCAGCTTGTAGTTGAAATGAAGCCTGATTTCTTAATGGTTATGTTGAGTTCGGTCAACGGTAGAGGTCATTTGATATGTATTTTTGCACTTGGCAATATCAGCCGTATTATCATGTCATGCTCATTAGCTTCTCACTTGAGCCTCAAAGACTGACATGTATGGACACTAAATGCAGCTCCACTATAAGTTGTACAGTGGAATCTCCGTTAGCATCTGAAACATAGGCTATCCGAATAAATATTTTTTTGTAAGAAATTATGCAAATCCAATTATTCTGTTCCAGACATGCAAAATGTTAAAACAAAACACATTTTACAAGGAATAATTGTAGTTTTACATGCAAAAGACAATTTAAAATGCATATACAGTAAATGGCGAATTAAAGGGGTAAATTAACATTTAATTGAAGACTTGATTAGTAACGAAGACAAAGAAAAGATCCACACCATATTTGTGTTTTGCTATTCATAGTGACTTATATATGCAATTATGTAGTAATATATTAATTATAATATCTTATATTTATGCTGAGCTTTGTATTTTGAAATCTATCAAAGAGGAATCCTACCAACAAAGATATATTATGTACCACCATATGTCATAAACATACCTTGAAAAAACATGAAAATATGTTTAAATCTGAAAAAGCAACAGCTGTTTTAGTTGCACATTACTCAAAATATGACCGAAATGTTCAGTGCATCTAGAAACTAGAATTTTTTTTCTCTAGTTTTCTTGATGTTCTTGTGTAATTTTTGCATTTCTTGTAATTATGTATTTATTGTAGTCTGTCAGACAAAGACTAATCACCTCTATCTTATTGGTGACTGTGTATCTCAATGTTCATGTGTCTGTTGCTTTCAGAGATGATTCGTATATTACCGAAATCTGTTGTTTGACCTTTGTCACATTAAAATGTGATCTCTAATAATAGTCCACCAGATGATAATCAGTAATCAGTGTTTCTCTGTTTTAAGAGATAAATGGATACTTTATTAATCTCCAAGAGAAATTTAGGTTTCAAGCAGCTCTCCAAAAATGTCATAATAAACTTAAACACTTGATCACAGAATAACACTATTACAGCAAGAAATAATAAATAGCAAGAAACAATAAAGCTATTGCGGTTATCACACATTAGTCCCCCTACAGTTAGTATTATGAAACGTACACATCAAAAATAAATCTGGTACATTAAAACGTAATTTTGGTTCACTTTATTCTGGTTACAAAAAAGGCAGAAAAAATTACTTCAAATGGTTTTATTTAAAAAATGCAAAAAATATACAGTCTTGCCTTTTTATTCTTTTGCATGTTTGTCACACTTAAATGTTTCTGATCATCAAACACATTTTAATATTATTCAAAGATAACACAAGTAAACACAGAATGCAGTTTTTAAATGAATGTTTTTATTATTTAGGGAGAAAACAATCCAAACCCACATAGCCGTATGTGAAAAAGTAATTGCCCCAGCACCTAATAACTGGTTGGGCCACCCTTAGCAGCAATAACGGCAATCAAACGTTTGCGATAACTTGCAACAAGTCTTTTACACGCACTGGAGGAATTTTGGCCCACTCATCTTTGCAGAATTGTTGTAATTCAGCTTTATTTGAGGGTTTTCTAGCATGAACCGCCTTCTTAAGGTCATGCCACAGCATCTCAATGGGATTCAGGTCAGGACTTTGACTAGGCCACTCCAAAGTCTTCATTTTGTTTTCAGAGGTGGATTTCCTGGTGTGTTTTGGGTCATTGTCCTGTTGCAGCACCCAAGATCGCTTTAGCTTGAGTTGACCAACAGATGGCCGGACAGCACACAGGGCCTTGTAGATTTGGAGTTTTTTCACTCCCTTAATAACATAAACCTTAATTTAAAAACTGCATTTTGTGTTCAATTATGTTATCTGTGACTAATAGTTAACTATTTTTTTGCGAGCAGAAACATTTAAGTGTGACAAACATGCAAAATAATAAAAAGTCAGGAAATAGTTTTTCACACCACTGTCCATCCATCCATTTTCCTCCGCTTATCCGGGTCGGCGTCGCGGGGGCAGCAGCTTCAGTAGGGAAGTCCAGACTTCCCGGTCCCCAGCGACCTCTTCCAGCTCCACCGGGAGGACACCAAGGCGTTCCCAGGCCAGCTGTGAGACATAGTCCCACCAGCGTGTCCTAAGTCTTCCCGGGGGCCTTCTCCTGACTGGGCATGCCCAAAACACCTCACCAGGGAGGCGCCCGGGAGGCATCCATACTAGATGCCCAAGCCACCTCAACTGGCTCCTCTCGATGTGAAGGAGCAGCGGCTGTACTCTGAGCTCCTCCCGGATGGCCGAGCTCCGCACCCTATCTCTTAGGGTGAGTCCAGCCACCCTACGGAGGAAACTCATTTCGGCCGCTTGTATCCGCAATCTCATTCTTTCGGTCATGACCCATAACTCATGACCATAGGTGAGGGTGGGAACGTAGATCGATCGGTAAACAGAGAGCTTTACCTTCCAGCTCAGCTCTCTCTTCACCACGACGGTCCGGTACAGCGCCCGCATTACTGCAGATGCCGCACCGATCCGTCTGTCGATCTCACGCTCCAACCTTCCCTCACTTGTGAACAAGAACCCAAGATACTTGAACTCCTCCACCTGAGGCAAGACCTCACTCCCAACCTGGAGGGTACAGTCCACCCGTTTCTGACTGAGAACCATGGCCTCTGATTTGGAGGTGCTGAGTCTCATCTCAGAAGCGAAGAAGAAGAACCCGAGATAGCAGAGATGAGATCCTAAGGTCACCAAGCTGGACTCCCTCAACACCTTGAGTGAGGAGCTCGGCCATCCGGGCGAGCTCAGAGTACAGCCGCTGCTCCTTCACATCGAGAAGAGCCAGTTGAGGTGGCTCGGGCATCTAGTCCGGATGCCTCCCGGTCACCTCCCTGGCGAGGTATTTTGGGCATGCTCAGTCGGGAGAAGGCCCCCGGGAAGACCTAGGACACGCTGGAGGGACTATGTCTCAGAGCTGGCCTGAGAACGCCTTCGTGTCCTTCCGGTGGAGCTGGAGGAGGTCGCCGGGGATCGGGAAGTCTGGACTTCCTTACTGAAACTGCTGCCCCCGCGACCCGGACCCGGATAAGCGGAGGAAAATGGAATGGAATGGAGATGATGACAATTATTTTTCTTAACTATAGTGAAAAAATGTATTCCCATCTTTATCTGCACCCAAGTCTCAACAATTACCGGTAACAGTCAATTAAATATATTCTAATCCCGAATCCATTGTGGCATCATTTCTGTAAATCGACTCACTAAACCCTTGTTCGGATCTTCTTGATACATTGCTTTTACCCACCTTCACTTCTATGCACTTGATGTCCCAATCCTGTCTTTGTGTTTGCCTCTTTACCGCCCCCTTTCCCTTCTTCTTCTTCTTGTCTGCCTCCTCTTGGGGCCTTCTCTTCTTCACCCAACCCCCACTCCTGTAAAAGTGTAAGTGCTGATTGCTTTAAAAGACCATACAGACATCTTGGCTGCCATTATCTATGGTTAGAGAGGACCATCAGAAAGGCAAGCCTTTTATCCTGACGACTTTGCTCCATCTCTCCAAACCCCCCTGGTGGTTTGTGTATGTCTAAGCTGCGTGATTTGGCCCAATGTATGGCCCAGCATGCCGTTGTAAACAAGGGGTTGTTTAAGGGGTAAACGCACATGAATAGTCATTAGGGTACCTGTATCGACACAACACAAGAGAGCATGGAGAAGTGTGTTTCAGAGATACCGTGCACAGATGTTGCTGAGTGAATGAGTACTACATGTACATTTCACATTCATATATATGAAAATGTTAAAATAAATATAGATATAAGAGAGAAGAGAAACTAAATTGCAGTTTTTGCAGAGTTCAAAATTCTTTGAAAATTGTAAAATTCTATAGAGAAATAATGTCAGTACATTTTGAAGTTTGATCTTATGCAGAGGAAGTGGAATTGCAACAGAGAATACTAGTGTATTCTGCAGTGGTTCTCAACCTTTCTTCAGTGAAGTGCCACTTAGCGAATATTATTTTTAGTCCAAACCAGAGAAAAGCATTTTTGATTGAACAAAGATATAAAACACTGCGCTGAAGCATCACTATTTGAGTTACTGTATTGCTGTCCAAAACACATCTTATCTGTAGTGGTGTTGAAACATTTAATAAAAAATAAATATAAAATAAACTGAAAATAAAGAAAACACTAACATAATCACTTTATTATTATTATACATGTCAACTTTAATGATTATAATTAAAATGTAAAACCTGACGAGATTTCACATTTGGAGATTCTTGAGAAGAAGGCAGCCAGAAGGCAATCGGACTATAAATTATAATGCAGTAATATAAAACCTAACAAAAGAGGAAAATTTTAGCGAAAAAGCATAATGTAACTAGAAAAAAGCTAGAATGTTGATAGTAATAACTAACAAAAAGACATGCATTTGTCTTTAAATACTGTACAGTATATGTATAATGTTGGTTCTTTATTATAAATTGTTCTTTTTTATTGTAAATATCTGCTATGAAATGTATGTACAGTTCATATCTTTTACAAATCAGATTAAATACTTATTTTCCCAAGATCTCCAGTATCCTCTTGATTGCCTTCTTGTACCCCCAGGCGTACCCCACTTTGAGAATCACTGCACTAGTTTAACTAAAACTAGTATTTTCTTCTAGTAACAGACTCATTTTACTGACCATTTGTAATGCAATAAGATAAAAGACATTGACTCTTGCAATGTGTGTTCTGTCCTCTCACTTGCTTTGCTCAATTGGTTTTTGGCTTTGCAGTCGTTACATTAATTATGTTAGCCAGGAGTTCTTGCCCATTTCACACAACCTCTCTAATTAGACCATAAAACTGTGGTGTTTAAACATGCCGGGAACTAGCAATACGACAAAGTGCCTTTCTGACCTGCACAAGCTATCAGGGAGAAGGAATGGTAGTAGTCAAAAGATGGCCATTCATTTGCTATGGTGGACTTAAGTGCATTCTTGGCTCACAGTCGGGGGCATCGAAGCAGACTGTGTGGCTAAAGCCGGAAAGCCCATTTGTGGAAGCAAATGTCACTGTGTCATACCGCCCTTCATTTCTGTATCCGTCTCTCTCTAGTTGATACCCTGCCGTGCTCTTCAGCTCTCACTCTTTCCCGGCCTTTACTTTGCTTTCTCCCTCCTTTGACTATGTCACAAACCCTCGTCTCACTCTTCTTTTCACTGCATTTTAAATCAGTTGCTGCTGATCCAGTTCACCTCATCCTCTTTGTCAACCAGGGGATATTTGCTGCGGTATTTATAACACAAATCAAAGATTGGGCTCTGATATCCCTCCTCGTGCCGAGTCAGAATTAGGGACATGGCAGTAGTGTAAAGAGCTAAGAGATATCCATCCATCAAGCCATTGAATTTTGTTTGCTCGCTCAAGTAGCAGTCCACATCAAGATGCCTAGGCTAACATGTCTGTGGCCGCCTAGTCCAGCTCCTCCAAGATGACACCAAGGCATTTTGAGTTCAGCTGTGAGACATTGTTCCTCCAACGTGTCCTAGTCTGTCCCATGGTCTCTTTCCAATTCCCTAACCACCTTACTCAGGAAGCTTTTGGAAGGCATCTGCGGGCGATGTCCAAGCCTCCCTACCTGACTCTGATCAATGTGGAGAAGCAACGGTCAGATCAAAAAACAGACACAAAAGCAGTGCTTTGCCATGTTTACCATGTGACTGAATGGCAGGGGATTTCCTCCCATGCCATCAGAGTCTGCCCCCAGCAATGTCGAGGTAACTACTTGTCAGATGCTTGAGCCGAGAAGCATTTAACAGTTATTCATTATGTGTGACTATAGTGGCCACACAAATGGCTATAGTACAGCCATGCGCAAACTATGGCCTGCTGGTCATATCTGCTTTTAAACTTCATATACTGTAGCTTAGAATTATAAGCGTATATTATATCATATTATTAGTAAATTATATTTAAGCTTTTTAATGCAGCCTGACAGGATTTGGTATGCTACTTTGACATCACCAAATCAGAACAATTCCAAAAGTTTCTCAAACTGGAGACTGATAGACTATATATATGTTACGGTAATCATAGGGACGACTTAGCAGCAGCTCCAAGAAAATTAGGCTTTGATGCAAATGTAGAGGTGGGAGTTTGTTTACAGTGGAAAGTGAGTCTGTATGATGAAGATGGGTGATGTACAAACCCTTCTATTACAATGTTCTGCAGAAAACTGAGATTTTTTTTTTTACCACTTGTGTTGTTTGATTACAAACATGTTCAGCAGGTCTTCCCCGGGAGGTTGTTTTATTCCATCCATCCATCAGTTGTCTATGCCGCTTATCCTCATTAGGGTTGCGGGTATGAGAGGCAGGGTACACCCTGGACTGGTTCAGTAACAGCCCATGGTGCAGTCCACCTTTTACCCAAAGTTAGCTCACAGCCCTGAACAGGATTTGCAATATAGAAAAATTGATGAATAAATCTGACATTGCCATCGTCCTGCCAACACTGTCCAGGGGCACAGTGTGTTCAGCTTATGATTTGCCATTTAATCAGTCTTTAGGGGTGAATGTTACATACCATTTTGATAGGTTCTGTTTTTCATTGAGCCATATGTCCTCAGACCAGCAACAAGTGGTAAATACTGTGTTGAGCTATACAACTATTTTGTACGGTAGCTTGCTAAAACATCATTTCAGTCTGTTTTATGTGTGCAGTTTATTACATTATTGGGAATTTATAGTTTCTTTTCCTGCTATGTATAACCTACCTGAATGGTTGGTGCCATACTTTTTTTAACAGTTCATTGCCACCCCTCATATCCCCTTTCTCCCCTTGACTTTTCCTCCCAGCCTTACTTGTCTCTCATGCATACATTTCTCCAATGCCTGTTTGCATTGCAACCAGAGCGTGCCCCATGGCTCACATGTCGCCGCTCCATCACAAAACCAAACATTGTGCGTGTGCTCTCGGCTCGGCAAAATGGTTTATAAGGTGGTAAACACGTGTGTGGAACTGCCAAGATAATGAATAGACCAAGCAGCTCATGCATACTAATGTTATGTTGTAAGCAGTTTTGTTGACAAGTGCTAATACTTCTTTCATACGATCATCAAAAGCAGCTAATACAACACCCATTACTCCGCAGCAATCCAAGCAAGACGTGATGGATTGTGACCTTAATATAGGTTAGCCGAGTTTTGAAAGTTAAACAACCTGCAATAAATCACAGAATTATTACAATGCGCTCTAATTGGTTAAGGACTGTTTATTTCCTAAAGAGGTAGGAAAAATTGGATTTCTGCACTTTTTAATTTGCAAAGTGCATTTTCATTACAAATGGCAGTTTAATATTACCCTCCTTTGTCATGCAAAAGGCGCAACACTCTGGCAATCTATTAATTGGACAAAAATGCGGTGCCAGCGTAAATCCTCGATTTCCCAGACTGGGTACCCCTCCCTCCCAGCACCACACTTCGCCCCTCAGGTGGTAAGTGGCGGTAACATCTATCAGGCTCAGAAAGCAGCGAGACAACTCGAACATTCTATCTCACTCCATGCCAGTCCTTGTACCCTGATGAAAGTGCAACCCAATAAGCTCAAAATAAACATGACAGCCTATTGTGCACTCTATGCCAGCAGCCTATTAAAAATAGTAAATATGAGGGACATGCTCGGCAATTATGCCGGCCCCCCTGTTGAGTTTGGATTTTAGCTTTCCTATGTCTCATCCTGCATCATTTGTATAGAAGACCATGCAGCTATGGTTTGTTTTCAAATAGTATTATATGATATGTTTCTTAATTTATGTTACAATTTTTTTACTGTGACCATATGTATTTCTGGCATAGTCGTGTATGTTTTTGACTATTAACACATTGTACTAAATTACAGTAGAAAACACAAGTTTAAGGACACACAAGTTAAAGGAAATTGGAGTTGTTCGGTTTTCAAGTCATCACCAACCTTATGGTGCTGTACTTGATCCACATGGAATCTCTGTATGTCATCTTCATCCTGACCCTCGTCTTCATCCTCCTCAACCTCTGGAATCCTCTCTATTTGTCAGAGCCCTCTCTTTCATCACATACCCACTCTTGTATAGTTGTTTTGAGATAATTGGACTACATCTGCTATGATCCTTAAGGTATAAAAAGTAAGTTATTGATGTCCCGAAGAGATGCTAGTCCAGCACACACCACAGAAGGCCTTTCATCCAGCTTTTGTGCCGCTTATTCTCACTAGGGTCGCAGGCGTATGCTGGAGTCTATCCTAGCTGACTTGGGTCAGAGGCGGGGGACACCCTGGACTGGTCGCCGGCCAATTGCAGGGTGCATATAGACAAACAACCATTCACACTTACTTTCATACCAATGGACAATTTACAGTTGGTTGGCCGGGGACATGTCTACAGTGGCACAGGTCCTCCTACGCCTCCGTGTAGGAGGCCAATGTGCCCAGTGATTGATCAGTCAAAGGTGTAGCATACCTTGCATCCTGCCCAAACTCACAGCCCTGCATAGGGCCAGTGGTAAATTGGGTGAATGGATGGATGAGGAGTGGAATTAGCTTGGATTCTTCTTGTATTGTCTTAAGCAGGTGTGATTGCATAAACAAAACATATTAGCAAAATTGAATTATATACACGTTTTGTGTAATTTACTGTTGTTTCTATTTAACACCATCCACCTGTGTGTAGTCCTCACTGGTTTAAGATATATTTTAAGCACAGCTATCCCTGATTGCAAAATTGCACTTCTCAGTCTTGCTGTGATTATGACATTACAATCACTATTTGCACAAACTACTGTGACGCCTTTCCATTGAAGTGAAAATTAAAGAAAATAAGGACATGTAGCTCTAACAGCTTACACTTACACTTCACACTTTCACACCAATAAAGTGTGTCTGTGGCAAAATCTGTGATGTCAGAGGACATTGATGGTGTACATAAAAGTGGGTCGGTTGGCTTAAAATTTCTGTAGCTGTGCATCCTAAAGGGGATTAATGGGTTTCAAGACAATAAACTCATTGAAGCCTGCATTTTATACTGGGGCACAGTCAGAAAACTGCTCCCACGTTTAGAAGTATAGAATTATGAAGATTCTAGAGGAATAAGCAGTGTAGCTCAATCCCCTGATTGAGTTTCCTTCGTAGGGTGGCTGGACTCACCCTAAGAGATGGGGTGAGGAGCTCGGCCATCCGGGAGGAGCTCAGAGTAGAGCCGCTGCTCCTTCACATCGAGAGGAGCCAGTTGAGGTGGCTCGGGCATCTAGTCCGGATGCCTCCCGGGCGCCTCCCTGGTGAGGTGTTTCGGGCATGCCCAGTCGGCAGAAGGCCACCGGGAAGACCTAGGACACGCTGGAGGGACTATGTCTCACAGCTGGCCTGGGAACGCCTTGGTGTCCTCCCGATGGAGCTGGAAGAGGTCGCTGGGGACCGGGAAGTCTGGACTTCCCTACTGAAGCTGCTGCCCCCGCGACCCGGACCCGGATAAGCGGTGGAAAATGGATGGATGGATGGATGGATGGATGGATGGGTGTGTACTTACTGGGACTTGATCCAGCCAATATAGTTATGTCATTGTTTGGGGAATTATATATAGTATAGTGTTGGATAATCTTCTTCATTGCCAGTTTAACATAATTTACATTATGGTGTCTTTGGTGACTGCGACCCTAATGAGGATAAGCGGTATAGAAAATGAAAGAATGAATGAATGTCTTTGATGACCGCATGGATGCCTAGTTGTTAGCATGTGGGCCACCTGGAAGATCTGGGTTTGAATCTCTGTTGGGAATCTCCGTATGGAGTTTGCATGTTGTCCCCGTGCATGGGTTTTCTCCGGGTACTCTGTTTTCCTCCCCACATTCCAAAAACATGCATATTAGGTAAATTAAGCAATTTTACATTGTCCATAGGTGTGAATGTCAGTGTGAATAGTTTTAAGTCTATATGTGCCCTGTGATTGACTGGCAACCAGTCCAGGTTCCAGGATACCCCTGCAATCCTAGTGTGAATAAGCGGCATAGAAGCTGACTCGATGGATGTCCTTGTTAAAACAAATTATTATGTAAAGAGAGAATAGTGCAGATAGACTTTTATGTTAAATTGATGTGAATCTTGAAAAGGGTCACATGATTCCCTAGTGGCAACATCACAAGACATTGCCAGCTGCTTTTGACAGGGTGCTACCCAGACAAGTCACAAGACTGTCCTGTGTTTCCAAGACCAGTCATCACACACGCTCAAACACACACACACACACATACATATGCACACTGTATCCCCTCGAGGCCATCACTCACCCGTCACTCTTGGATGCTTCCTAGACCAATCAGGCACTGTCTCCTGAGACACGGTGTCACACATTTAAGGATGCATGACAAAGTGCTCCTTAATTTCCCAGTGGCCACTGTCTGCGGCCTGCTCTTTGCCTTCCAAACATGCATGTATGTACACACACATGCACTCAGAAACACAAAAAAGTGTCCATATGTGAAGAGATATGTCAAAGGAGAATATGTCAGATGTTGAAAGCATGTGAGGTTTGATTAGCGGCAAATGTCTTGAGACCATTTACAGCTGTTGGTTACAGTTGGTAATTTGTTGGAACCTAAATTAGTTGCAACCTAAATTGTCAGTAATGTAGGTTTTATGATAAATATGTCGATTTTAAGCCATTCCAGCAATTTTACACATACCCTGTTTTGTTGTACAACATGTGATGTCATAACCACCCTGTCACCTGAGGCGATACTTCTACACCCAAGTCCTCACTCTTAGAGAGAAGCTTCAGCAGCTACAGGGAGATGGTGACATTTTCAGACAAGAAAAAAACTCTGTGGTCGACCAATTCCCTTGCATCTTCTCCCTTTTTTGTCTCCCTGTTCTTTTTACTATCCTTCAGATTGCACTTTATACGAACCATCACTACAGAATAGACTCAGTGCTAGAATGGAGACAAATTAGTAATGGCAGTAGTTTGCCCAAGTTGGGCGGTTCTTAAAGTTACCTGCGAACGACCCACTAAACAGTGATTGTTGTTCAAGAGAAAGGCATTTTGGAACCATTACTCAAGCTATCGTGGTTGTGCACTCATATGAAACAAGGCGTAGTGGATAGCGTCCAAGCAAGGAAAGGTATAGCCTCAGAGCTCAATTGTAAACATAGCTTTTATGCTGGATGAAAGCAGGATGCCAATTTTTTGGCAGCTTTCAGGCTGCTGTGTGTATGTGCTGCATTGAAGAAAGACATACTATAATGTTACCAAGCCATTTGTAGCACACTTTTCAAAATGATGGCCTTCTTTCTAAAAGTGGTTAACAACTTTCTATGAAGGCTCTGTTTACAATGCATTATGATCATACTTAAAATGTGTAATTATACTTTTATGATCCTCATTATCAGCACTGATGACAATAATCTTAACTCTGTATGATTCTGCTATGTACTCAAATTTAAACATGCTGCGCTTTTAACAGAGAAGGTGAAGAGCTCTGGTCTTTTTTTTCAAATAAATATCACACAAAGGTTACAAAAATCAAGACTTAACCATTTGATACATAGTGTTTTTCAAACTGGCACTTTGTGCTAGAATATTTTCTGGGTTGTAAATTGCTAAAGGGCCCATATTATACTCTTTTTCAATAATGAAAACTCAGATGTCTCACAAAAGCGTATTGGAAGTGTGTTTGCCAAAATAAAAGCAAACAATACAGTCACATTTTAACAGGCCATCATGTTGCGCTTTTAAATAGTGTCATTCATCCAGGTCATTGTATTCATTGTAGCTTGCTCGGACAAGAGGTGAAGCGTCTTCTAAAATAACCTGAACAGTCCATTTGCGATCGATTCAATGCCCCGAGAAGCCATCAGGCTGGGTTAGCCTATTCTTTGAAAAAAACTTTCAGCTCTTACATCTGTAGCGGACTGACAGATGGTTAGCTGAGCATAGGGCTTTATTTTAAGATGTGTAGCTAAGCCTTTTTTTCTCAAATTTGGCATCATAAAAACACAGAACTCCAAAAACAGCAGAGCCTCTTCTCTCAAAAGTGGACCAAAGAAGTGAAGGATAATTCATAGTAAAAATAGTAAACTCAGTAATAAGTTTTTTCATTTTGTCAAAGCCACCATCCAAGTTAATAATTTAGCTGACTCTTTAATGAGCTCGCGCTTGTTGCCTGATTGGTAGAAATTACTCATTTTTGCACATTTTCTGTTAGTTAATATACTGTAAATCCAGGTGTGGGTTTTTTTAGGCTTAGTTTTTGCTTCTTACTTGTATGTATAATTTATACTTAAACTCAATATAACATAGACCTAAATGCAAAGTCACAGTTTTTTACAGTAAATGTCAGTCACCACATTAGCAACAGTGTAGTATGATTACATAGTACAACTACAGTATGTCAGCTAGAGTAGTTGTGGTGAGCTCCTAAATACATTTTTCAATTTTTATTCATGATCCTTTTACCTAACTTATCACTTCACACCTAATAGCCTGAATAAGCCCGTACACTCCATCATGTACAATGAAATCTGCTGCCACTCTCAAGTGATTGATCCTCATTTTTTGTAATTAAACCAAAAGGTGAAAAGTTGAAATGGTTCAACGCTATGTCTTCCCACTAAAGGATTCATTGCTTCTTAGTGATCCAAGTTATTTGTCTTTCTCTTCCCTCATTCCTCCCTTTGTGCATGACTTGACCTTGCCACGTCATCCTTTCCACACTGGATGGTGGCGCTGGGTTTCAACTGTTGCTCAGGCATGCTGCAGACAAAGGCGAGGTAGAGTGTTAGTGAAGCTACTGTGACATCTATTTATCTTTGGCTAAAACACTGGTGGTTTGAAAGTGAAATTACCTCCGGCATGACTGACAGGGTGTCATGAAACACAGGGTTAGGCAAAACCAAATAGGGGTAGTTGAACTCCACGAGTGGGTTCATCACTATGTGTGGCACCCAAAAGCTGACTTTAGAACTCCTAAACCACTTTTCCATTAAATGGTCCAGTTCTGATGATCAAGACGGTACAATGGGACTAAGATTTTACCATGAGAAATGATTTTCCTTAATTCACTTTTATGATGATTTTGAGCATTTCTGACAGTAAACATGCTTAAGAAAGCATTGTCTGGTCATTGTTACCATTTCACCTACTTGTTACCTTGTCATTTTAACAAAGCCGATCAGAAAGTTACCGAAGGTTCTGTTGCAAAGCTGAAGTAGCAAGTGTGGGCTGAATGTCATGTGTGGCTTAACCGTGCATGTACTAATGTACTTTTGTTTTGATGTCTGGACTTACTGGACACAGGAGGTTTTACAGAGTTTACCTGAATGTGGCCAAAGGGATTGGAAGATGGGTTTTTTTTTGGTTGACACAGTGTGCACGTCTGATGGTATCACAGAAGTTCAAGGAATGCTAAGGTAATTTGTGTGTATACTCAAACACTTGAAAAGTTAGTGGGAACAGTACTTTGCCAGCCTGTGAGATTTGACACCATTAACTTCCCCCCACTTTAAGTTGTACTTTCCACAATTACCCATTCATTTTCTATACCCCTTATCATCACAGGGGTTACAGAGGTATGCTGGAGTCTAACCCATCTGACTTCGGGTGAGAGGCGGGGTACACCCTGGACTGGTTGCCAGTCAATCGCAAGGCACATATAGACAAACAAGCATTCACACTCACATTCATACCTGTAGACAATTTAGAATCACCACATAACCTAACATGCATGTTTTTGGAATGTGGGAGAAAACCGAAGTACCTGGAGAAAACTCACACACGCACAGGGAAAATATGCAAATTCAACACAGAGATACCCAACGGAGATTGGAGACTGTGTAGTAATTTTTAAAGAATAAGCATTAGCATTTCTTTTGCCCAAGTTTAAGCAAAATGAATGATTTCACGTGGCTAATGAAATCCTTCACAATAACAAATTAATACATTAATGCAGAGAAGACAGCCAGTTTTATTTGGAAAAAAAACAGCATCACTGTACTGTTCAAATGTTGTCAAAAATTGGTGTGGTACAGAAACATTCTTTTGGTATCTTTCAAACCAATTGCATTAAATCATCCTGTTTGTCCATCCTCCACTGATCGTCCTGGTTGTTTTTATGAAGTGATGAAAATGTCCTGGTTTTTCATTAGGCCCTTCAAACTCTGCAGTATGTGACATAATTTCCGACAGACTTTCGTGTGGGCAACTTTCTGAATTACCCTTTCCAAAAAGCCAAAGAAAAAGCACAATATAAGCACAGAGTTCTATGACACTTGCTGAGTACAAGTCTCGTAAAACTGAGGATGTCGTGCACAATGGCTCAATGGTTCAAATTCACTAACTGTTGTGACTTCAGAGGGCACATTTTTACCAAAAGTACTGGTTACATTTCAAAATCTAACATGCATTTGACCACACGTTCCTCTGTTTTTGAGTCATTTTTGTGCCATTTGAACATTCCACCTTTGGAAGTAGTGTCTTTGGTTATTGACAATATTTTGAAATATAACAATTTTCTATTCACTTGGTTTGGGCATACTTTAAACGTATTTAATTTATAAGGCACCTTTGAATAAACTTTGAGTATGCTTTGAGTATTTCATTGCCGGGCCATGTGTCCTGGTTTTTGATCAAAATGTGGTCCCCCTACCTAACTGCCTATGACTGACTGGCGAACAGTTGGGATGAACATGATAAGCAGTTGAAAATATGTGATAGACTAGACAGTACTCCTTTTGTGGATGCAGGGTTTTTCAGTACCAGTATGCTTATGCAGAAGTCGTTAAGAAGTAGTGTCAAAAACGTGTGGGAGTCTGTCTTGCTTTACTTTATGTGAGAGCAGGGACAGTGCGGCCGATTGAGATGCCTTTTTACACGCTTTACACTCAGCGAAAGTCATTACCCTGAGGATTTATACATCTTAATAGACATTCGCTGCTGTGCCCTGGATGAGATGTCAGAATTGATGGCATGCACACTTTTATTACCTGGTGTGGTGTGTGTAATTAGGTTAAATAGATGGGGTTGGACACGCATGGTAAAGGCTACATTTCTCACCCCAGCTGAATTTATTGGCCACGCTCTACTCTTCGGGGTCCGCTCTAATACACTCATTTGCATGGGGACACATGTATCTCGTGTGTGTTACCGTTACGTCAACCGCTGAGCACAATGACTGGGGCCGGCATATGAATAGCTCGGTTCAGTGGCTGGCGATGGCCTGGCCTGCCAACTGCCTATTAGCCATGATATGAAAGCTGCCTGGCAAGTGTTGGATTGATACTTGACATGTCGAACAAAGCTCATTGTCATTGTAATTGCCATACGTTTAGTCTTAATTTCATGGCCGTCCATATTGCCAGCGTGATAGGGCTGCCTGTTACTTACATCTTCAGTAACAGCTGTCTATTCTACAGCTGTGTATCCATCCGCCTTTTTATGTGTTCAACTGTCTTAGAAATAACGATTTCATAATGACTATAATTACTTCAAATGTAATTATAATGCATAGTCATTGGTACAATTAAACCACATTTTCAGATGAACTATAACAATTTTTTGTCCTCCAGATGTCTAATCAGGTGTACATCACAGATGAATTAATAACCAAGTATTATATATGTTTTGACCTGTTCATGGAGGAGCCTTCCCAAGGAATCACTTTATACAGGCTCCGCTGTCATTTTGCTGGAGGTCCATCCCATCTGTCTGTTAAGGATATGCTGATAATGAAGTGTATGTGATGAAGTAAGCTGATAATGAGGGTGAGCCAGCCAGCAGTAATGGCACCACAAGAACGGCTGTAGCCTGCAGTGGTAGATGGTGGTGTTCAGACTTTTCTGACCTTCACAGATTTTGGCTTGCCCTCTAATACCCATCATCAGATTGAATCACTGACGAGGGGTGTGTGTGTATCTGTGTGTGCATGCTATGATGCGATCATTCACCGTTCATTATCCTCTTCTATATGATAGTTTAGGGGTAGCAAAAAATAGTTTTCCACCAGACAACATCTGCTGTACACACCACACATTTCTGCAAATATTTTGTTTGATCTTTTCATGGGTCTAACACTAAAGAATAATAATAATAATAAATAGATGAAAATGGTGCAGAATACTATATGTGTGAATGCTCCAGCATTCACACAATAAGAGTACATTTACTGTACCTTGTATAAATGTGTAAATTGCTGGCAACAAAAGTGAGTACACCCTTATGTGAAACTACTAATTGGGCCCAGTTAGCCATTTCTTCTTCCCATGTGAGTTAGTGTTACAACATCTCGGGTGTGAATGAGTAGCAGTTGTGTTAAATTAGGTGTTGTTGCTTTCACACTTTCTCGTATTGGTCACTGGAAGTTCAACATGGCACTTCATGACAATGAACTCTCTGAGGATGTAAAAAAAAAAAAAAAGTTTGGCGTTTTAGGCCAGGGGTACTCACACTTTTTCAGCTATTTTTAAAATGAATAAGTCACAAATATCTACCTCCTACTATGAACATAGAAAATATATACAGTAAAATTACCTTGTAAACATATAATATACAGTACATACAAAATCTTAATCTTGTAAACTACAATCATCCTTTGTTTATCATGGTTAATTGGTTCCAGACCCGACTCTGATAAATGCATTTTTGCGAAGTTTGACTCAATATTAGTACATGGAACATTTTTGTAGTTAGAGCGTAGAAAACCTTTTTCTGACTTTGCAAATGCAATCTTTACCCTGTAGACATGAAATAACACCCCTACCTTCACTCGGTTCCTAGGCGTTTTAACACAGACAAAGTCACTGGGTATCTGTAAAGTCCCTGGATCAGTTCAGAGCAACGGAATAAAAAAGATTGTGAAATGCTCCGGTGGAAGTTTATACTTATAAAATTGCAGATTTGCTCATTTCACTGTCAATCAAAAAGAGATTCCGCTTCAAACAGATCATCTAGTCATCATGCAGAAGCCGAGCATCCCGGCCAGCCCATAGTCCCCCACAGACGCTAAGCATCCACTGGGCGGGGAAAAGCACAGCATTTATCTCTACACTTCCCCATCTAGGTCAGTAGTCCTAGTCTGTCCGACTGTAAAAAAAAAACAAAGTGCCATGGCGCTAAGTAGCTGATTCTGAACAAAAGATGAATGTATTCCAGCGCATATTTAGCAATATCTATGATCAACCATCTTTTTTGACATTTAAGAGAAGCTGGACTTCCTTTGCAGTCCTAGAGCAATCGCCACTGTAAAAAGGATTCTGAAAAGGGCACATTTTCCAATTAATCATGAAATAGTGTGACAAACGGAAGTGTAGAAAACACACATTTCTATAGTAGAGTTCAGGACCCAAAGCAAAGCCATCAAACAGTCAACTTTTTTTCTACATAATTAGCCGCTACAAGTGAATGTATAACTTTTTTTTTATAGATGTAGTCATCTTACTGCTGAGTAAGTTTATCAAAAACTTCAGTTCTGTGTTAGGATATCAATAACGTCTGTTAGTAAACAGAAGAATAAAGATAAAATTTGCATCTCTGTGTTGCGCATGATCATGTCATATGACGCCTACAAAGTGTTGTTCATGCAACTGATTGAGTAGCTCGCGATTGTCCCTCGCCATATCGTGGTTTGAATATCCCTTCCTCACTATAATGCATTTTCCTCAAAAAATAATTAATAAATGATTGCTATTTCGTTGTTGACTATGGCATATTAATAGTGAAAATGTGAATTAGGACTTAAATTGTTCATTTTTGTGTATTAGTTCTGCATTCAGGGCCGCACGGTGGATGAATGGGTAGCACATTGGCCTCTCATTCAGGAAGTTCAGGGTTTGAATCTCCGTTGGGCATCTCTATGTGGAGTTTGCATGTTCTCCCCGTGCGTGCGTGGGTTTTCTCCGGGTACTCCGGTTTCCTCCCACATTCCAAAAACATCCATGTTAGGTTAATTGGTGACTCTAAAATTGTCCTTAGGTATGAATGTGAGTGTGAATGTTTGTTTGTCTATATGTGCCCTGTGATTGACTGGCGACCAGTCCAGGGTGTGCCCCGCCTCTCACACAAATTCAGCTGGGATAGGCTCCAGCATACCCGCTACCCTAATGAAGATACGCGGTATAGAAAATGAATGAATAAGTTCTGCATTCAAGATTATTGAAAATCACTTTTGTAGTTCTATTTGTTTTCAACACACCATGTACACTTTCGCTGTATTAAGCGCCCCAACTCCCTGCCACACCCTCCCAGTGCTCCCGGCTGGGAGACAGCATACAGGGGATCTGCTGAAGACAAGGCCCATTGACAGGCTAGAGTGGCAGTAACTTATTGTCCATTGATCGAGTGTGACAAATCATGTGGGAACGCACGGATGCGTGGCGGTGAGAGTCTGCCTGTTGAGTATGTGAGCGTGCCTGCATCTCAGCACAGAGAAGTCTGAGTGTGCCCGCATGTGCTTTTTTTCCTATGTACATGTGTGTGTGTGTGTGTGTGTTTGTGCGTAACGTCTTAGCGTGGGGCAGGCGGGCATAGCTGGGACTCTTCACAGCTCATTTAGCCCCAATGGAGCCACCTGGGTGGTGAGGGAGCTCAGCGGGACGGCCCTGGCTCTGTGGAGGCCCCGCTGACAGCTTCCTAAAATAGGGGCTCCATCTACCTATTAATCAACACAGCCACACTGACAAATCACCACAACTATGACCTAATGAGAGCAGGGAGAGAGGAGTGAAGGAAGAGAAGGAGCCAGGGACATAATAGAGGAGGTGTTGATGGAAGTGGAGGGTCTGTTAGGATGGAGGCTAGGAATGAACAAAAAGTGGGGAGGATTAATGAAAAGGAAATGAAAGAAAGTACTCTGACATTCCGACCGGTGGTGTGGGCCATGCTGGGATGCCAAAGAGAGTACTAAAACAGTTGTCATGCGCTTGGCCACTTCCATCATACTTAAAAAGCCTGACTTAACAAAAAGCAAACTGATCATCCCTACCAACAACCTAACCTAAACTGCTCCCAAATCTCCACCAAAGCCTTAAAAAATCCTCATTTGAAAAGTGAACACCTACATACTGAAAATACCCACAACCTGCAACCACCATCCTCGTTACACGTTACAATGTCTGTTCATGCCCAAAAGGTAGAAATTTAGGGAGCAAAGTTGTCCGCCAATGTTCGACCTGTGTAAGAGATGAATGCCAAGATGGCTTGACAGGGGTGTGATGCCACTACCCAGGATCGCTGTTGTGTTGAAATGAATGTCACTTCCAACTGTACGTTATCCAAACACTGGCGCTGACTTCATCATTCATGTACTGTACATGACAAAAATCTAATCAATGTCTAAAATGAAGGTCAAAAATACTTATTTTTGACAAATGAGAAGTTTATTTTTCTATACCAATTTGATTATTACAATGAAATTAAGAACCAAATCTTTCAGTTGTTTTGGCAAGTGTTTTGGGTAGATTAGTTTTGCCTATTTATATTTATTCTATGTTACTGTAGAAAAACAATGGCATAATCTTGAAATTTGTAATGGAGGAATGGATAAATTAACTTTTAACATCACTTTTACTTAGGTTTGCAAGCACAAGGTTCTCCTTTACCTCACGTTACAACACTTGTTTACAATAATACGTATGCAGAGAGGTCTGTTAAAGGTTGTTTTTTCAAAGTCGACATGAAATGGAGAAATTAACATTTAACCTAATTCTACCTGAATGGACACCTTTTGCAAAGTTTGGAGGCACATTTGTCTGCACTTGCAAACTCGCCTCGCATGATGACACTGTGTATGTCTCTTTTAAAAAAATATATATATATATTTCAAACCAGTCTCTGAATTAAATCTGTCACTCATTCGTTGCAGGTGTTATTTTTGTGTTAGATTCAGCAGGCTCACCGCTAAAACAGGTTACCTCCTCATTCGCAACCTCTTTTGGACTCATAACGGCGATCCAAGATGGCTGCATATACAAACCAAGCACAAATACAAAAGTGTGTTACGCGCCCCACATGGCACGCTAACTAAGCGGGCAAATGCAAGCCAAGAAAAAATTTTGCAAACATTTTGGATGTTAACCAAAATATGAGCTAACAGGGGCGGACGTTAACCGAGGTACTACTGTATCTTGTCTTTGATGGTTTCTGCATAAAGAGGCAAGGTGGTTTATTGCAGGAGCTTCTCTAATGGCTCGGTTTATAAAATGATGCAAGGGCGTGTACTATTTTGCATCTATGTGTAAAAATGCATGAGGGATGTTCAGAATGGAAAGTTGATTCTGCACCCTCAGGGGCATACTTTTCAAAAAGTCCGACCTTGGGATTATATTCATCAGTGTTCATTAGTATTTTTTTGTAATCTGTCTGACAAAGAACCATACATACTGTAACCACGCTTGCTGTAAACTAATTAACCGACAAGTGTGTTCTTCATCTAGTACTTTTGTGGAAATTTGAAAATGACATGATGAGATATTAGAGGACAATGACTTTAAAAGCAAGCAACATTGATGTATGTCTCCTTCTGTGGTTCCCACCCTGAGGTGAGCAGCATCTAATCTCTCCACTTGCTGTCTCAGGTCTAAATCACATTAGCTGGGATCAGAGGTGAAACTGGAGCTTTTCAACAGCAGCCTGTACTCACTAATGAACCCCTACGGCCATCCACTGCATATTACAGCCGCACTGAGTGACGGGGAGAAAGTTTTGCAATAATCATTATGTAACAGCGCAACGCCCGAGTTTCCTTTGCCCTGACATTTCAAACACTCGATTGCAATATCTTGATGCTTCTCTATTGGGAATATGTTTTGAATTGCTGCACAGTGTATGACTGATGGTTTTCTGAGGCAAAGCAATCTGCTTTCCAGTAATTACAGTCTATACAATGTGATCTTACAGTTATAGGCTCCACTTTATTATGAACATGCAGCAGACTGTAATTTATCAACCAATCTTATTGCAAAACCAAATCCTGTTTGACCAAATCGTTGTGGTCACGAGGAGATTCTGAAGTCCAATCCACAACACAAATAGGATTTACTTAACTTTTTTATACAGCATGATTGATGTTGCCAGACAGTGTGGTCTCGTGGGGGTTACGGATAAAGTTTTTAGGAAGCAACAGAGATTCAATAAGTACTAATTAGAGCCAGGTCATGGCATAACGCGTCACTTAGTTAAGAAAGGTCAGCCAACACCTTAAATAAATAGATGAAAACTTTGCTTGATTTGCTCACTCAAAGTCTGTATTGAGGGAAAATAATGAATTTTCTCTTCTCAATTAATATGCAGCCAGCCACCAGACATTAGAGTGAATATTCAAAAGGACGATCCTGCTATTGATGCGTATCTGTCGGCCGCGGCGTCTGTTCGTAGGATCTATGTGATATACTAAGCCCGGCCTGTCTGGTCCATCGACTGGCGCAGGATGGAGGGCCCGAAGAGAGGATGCACAACTGCATACTCCTTCCATCCATTACCTTGTTAAGGTAACAGCCCTGCAGCTGATTCAAAGTCTGTGACACAGAAAGCCACAGACTCATCTTAATTGCACACAACATCCTGATGTGCGCCATTTAAGACTCACTGATGTGTGTCTTCACATTTAATTGCCCAAAGTCAGTGAAGTTGAGCGCTTTCCCATTAACATGTTGCTACATACACACACTGGTCACTTAATTAGGGATGCTTGCACAATGTAATGGCATACAAGAGCAGATCATTTTCTTCATACACAGAAAGTTATTAATTTATTTATTTAAAATATATTATTTTAGCTGTAATGTTCACTTTTTTAGCAAATAAGTAAGTAAACCAAAACAGAACATCAAAGGTTTAATCAAAACTCAGCATTAATATATATTATGTTTGTAAAGCAGGATTTTCAAAACAGCTCTTGTATTTCATAGCATGTACCTGACATTGTATCGTGAATGTGTACTAAGCCTGACAAATTCACATTAATCAAGTTTGCTTCCGTTTGCTTATCCAAACTAGCTCATTAATTGTTCTTGAGCTGATATAAATGTTAATGAGTCAAAATCCACAGATTATATGAAATTACAGTCGATGTGTCGCCTGATGCAACATAATGGCAGACAATTACGTTATCGCCCCTCTCGGGAGCGGCAGCTGTGTGGTGCGTGATGCTGTCTGAACGTGTACAGATTGGAATGACAATGAGACATGTATGTTGCGAAGACTTTGTGAATGGAAACAGAGCATAACAGTGAGTTAAGGGCTGTGTAGCATACTACTTAAGTTTGTGGTTTCATTTAGTAGAAAACTGAAAAGTTTGGTGCTATTGTGGTTGACATATCTGCCTCACACCCAGATGGTTCTGGGTTTGACTCTCACCTCTGACCTCTCTGTGTGGGGTTTGCGTGTTCCCCCCATCCATGCACGTGTTTCTTCTGGTTCCTTCAGGTTCATCCCACAGTCCAAAGACATGCATGTTAGGTTAATTGGAGACTGTAAATTGTCCATACGTGTGAATGTGAATGGTTGTTATCTATCTATACTGCAGGTCCAAACTTGAGAGGGCCACATAACTTTTCTCTTCTTTGATGAGGGGCGGGGTCAGTTCGTAACAGAAAAGGTGTGACGATCACAGGGCTGCCTAAACGTAAACATTTACCGTATTGTTTTCTAGAAAGCCACACATACCAAAATATTAATAACCCTTTCTGGGATCGTCACAGGAAAAAAATAAAAAAAAAAAAAAAAAATAAAAAAAAAAAAAAATACTATTTATGAAATAAATAATAACCAAATAACCTTCTCTGGGTTCTTCACAGAAAAAAGCGTGTATTGGCCTGTGTTTTTTAAAAACCAAATATCCCCCTCCTCTCTGTGTAGGAAAAATTTCTGCCCACATTGCCTCGATTGTTTGAAAAAACTGCATCCACACAACCCTGTCCACACGTAGGCGGGTATCTCATAAAACAATGTTTTTTTCCACCATTTGGCCTATCATCCACACAAATCCGCAGATATTCAGCACTAAAAAAGAAGGTTTTCAAAACCTTCGGCCAAAGTGTAGATTTGGAGAAAACTCCGGTTATAAGTTTGTGTATGGACGCAAAAAACCAGAGTTTTACGTTTCCAAGCGGCATAGAAAATGGATGGATGGATGGACTTCCTGTGACAATATATGCAGTGATGTCACACACGCGACCTGTATTTACATCAGAAACAACAAGAATGCCCTCAGAACTGATGATATTTGCTTGCATCTAGTTGACTTTGCAATAAATCAAGTAAGTAAGTAAGTAGGATTAGAAGTAATCCTACCTCATGAATGAGCGTGGCGCCATGTTTTATGTATTGCAGAAGTGACGGGATGACAGAGGATGATTCTGATCGGATAGAATTTAGTAACTATTGCTGCCTACAGATTTGCATGCTTATGACTGTTGTTCTCAATGCATTTATCCGGTTACGTGAGGATGCATTTTTTTAAGTACGAGAAGCAAATATCGCCTTGCAGTGGAAAACGGATGCAGGAGCGAGTTTGGCAGAGTAGTTTTTTATACTCCCCCACCACTACCACAATGTCTTCTGGCATCAAAACAAATGATTTGGAGTTGGACAGCTCTTCTCCTTCGCCCAGTACTTCCATCTTGTCCAGCGTGGAGCCGTGTTATGGGTCAGACACCGACCAGGTGAGCAGTACATACGCTGTCAAACAAAGTCCAGAGCTGCTTGAGGAATGATGTATGTTCTCGTTCTGTATGTTACCATGCTCATCTCTAAGTCTGTGCTTATCTACGAATCCACGTCATAGTGATGACGTGGATTCAGAGAAATCCGCAAATCTCCACTATGGGCGGAGTTTTTAGAAACCTATGTTTTTAATGATAAAAAACCCCAGAGAAGTGTAAATGACAGGGCAAAACGCAGAAACATATCTTCCGTTTGCAAGAACTATGGCTACGTGTAGACGGGGCCAGTCTCGTTCGTGTGGCCGGACTGGAAGAAAATCTTGATGAAAAAAAGTTCCAGATGTCTCTGGTATTGTTCAGGGGGCTGGACCAAATGTGGAGCGGGCTGTAGTTTGGGGACCACTGATATACCCTATGTCCTGTGATTGACTGGTGACCAGTCCAAGATTTACCCCGCCTCTCACCCGAAGTCAGCTATAATAGGCTTCAGCTCTCCTGTGACCCTGAGCAGGATAAGAAGCAGACATATATATATAAAAAGGAATGAAGTTAAACTATATATTACATTTACAATTAATCAGCGACATGGGTGTTTCTTTGCACATACTCCATCAAAGAAGTAACACATTACAATAGAACCTCTAACGTCTGGAACTGTCCTGGAACACTGGACACCCCTTGTTGAAACTGGCCCTTCTTATAGGTTAAGTGGTACAAAAGAGCCACGACAACTCAAAGAAAAACGGCAAACAAACTTAATCAACAAATTCATCTACTGATACTTAGTTGTTGTGAGGTAAGCTAAAGCGTCTTACATGTTCACATATTGCAAGATGCAGGTTGGCTTTAATAACACCATATTCTGTTTTCCCTAAATTCATCATGTTATTATTAAAAAAACAACATTTTTTTCCCTTTTCTTCATCACTGCATAAGTTGTCTATGTTAGGAGTAAGATTAAATTGGGGTCAGACAGAAGTCTGTCAACTATGTTGTCGCTTCTGTGAATGATCCATCCATCCATCCACTTTCTCCTGCTTATTTGAGGTTGGGTCGAAAGGGCAGCAGCCCAATTAGAGAAGCCGAGATGTCCCTCTCCCCGACCACTTCGTCCAGCTCCTCCTGGCAGATGCCGAGGCGTTCCCAGGCCAGCTTAGAGACATAGTCTCTCCAGCGTGTCCTGGGTCTTCCCCAAGGCCTCCTACCGGTTGGACGTGGCCTAAACACCTTCCCAGGGAGGCGTCCGGGAGGCATCCTAACCAGATGGCCAAACCACCTCTTCTGGCTCAATGCAGAGGGGCAGCGGTTCTACTCCGAGTCTCTCCCGGATAACAGTGCTTCTCACCCTATCTCTAAGGGAGAGCCCAGCCACCCTGCGGAGAAAACTCATTTCGGCCACTTGTACCCGCGATCTTGTTCTTTCGGTCACTACCCAAAGCTCATGACCATAGGTGAGGGTAGGAACGTAAATCGACCGGTAAATTGAAAGCTTTGCCTTTCGGCTCAGCTCTCTCTTCACCACGCCATATCGGTGCAGAGTCCGCATCACTGCAGACGCCGCACCAATCCGCCTGTCCATCTCACGTTCCATCCTTCCCTCACTCGTGAACAAGACCCCGAGGTACTTAAACTCCTCCACTTGAGGCAGGACCTCATACCCGACCCGGAGATGGCACTCTTTTCCGGGCAAGAAACATGGACACAGATTTGGAGGTACTGATTCTCATCCCAGCCGCTTCACACTCAGCTGCGAACCAATCCAGTGAGAGTTGAAGGTCACTGCTCGGTGAAGCCAACAGGACCACATCATTTGCAAAAAGCAGAGACCGAATCCTGTGGCCACTAAACTGAAACCCCTCAAGCCCTGGCTGCACCTATTGTAAAAATTCTGTCCATTAAAGTAATGAACAGAATCGGTGACAAAGGGCAGCCCTGGCGGAGTCCAACCCTCACTGGAAACGGGTCCGACTTATTGCCGGCAATGCGAACCAAACTCTGACACCGGTCATGCAGGGAACGAAGCCCCTGGATTAGGTGGTCCGAACCCCATATTCCCGGAGCACTCCCCACAGTATTCCCCGAGTAACACGGTCGAATGCCTTCTCCCAAGTCCACAAAACACATGTAGACTGGGTGGGCAAACTCCCATGCACCCTCAACGACCCTGCCGAGAGTATAGAGTTGGTCCACAGTTCCACGACCATCTCCATTCTAATTCTTTTTACAATGTATGAGAGTACGCAGAAGATGCCTGATGTGATTTGACATTTAATGTTCACGATTGCATCCCTGGCTTGTAAAGCGCTCCCCTTCACCTCACCTTCTTTATGACCCACCCTTTGCTGCTACATTAATGTCATTAATTTGCTCTTTGTTCTCTTTGGCACATTGATGCTACACTAAAAGTGTGTGGAAGAAATGCAAATCCAGTAAAACCTCTTGACATCAGGTTTACAAATGTTCTTTGGTGCATACAAGCCACTTTGTGCTCATTGCTGATGTCACATTCCTCAAACAAGTACACAATGTGTGTATATGCAGCATTGCCTGAGGTTTGTAGTTGCATGTTTTGTCGAGCTGACAACACAGCATCAAATTCGAACAAGGTGAAGCACAACTTAAAATGTCTTTTCACCAGCTTGCTTATCTGCTGCACACTGCTGTTGGCAGCAAGAAAGAAGGCATGACAGAGAGAGTGGGAGCATTATGACTTTATTATTATAAGCAAAGAGCGGCTAAAGTCGAGCGAGTGATAGGGATCTGGAGATTAAGAAGGAGCAGCACAATAAATTATGCAAAGTGTTTGAAAATACATACAGCTTTAATTAAGTGGCATTTGATATTAAATGAGGTGACAGCAATGTTTTTTTTATCTCCTTAACCCCCTAAAACCGCCATTAGCATGGTAGAAAATTAGCCGTTTGAAATATTATGAAGCCCTGATCTGATACACAATAACACAGCCACACACACACGCACGCACACACTGAAAGGTGAGATCAATGTCTAACTAAACTAATCTGTACATTGCAGGCCCAGACAAACCACAAGAGCCCACTGCCGATAATGTAATTATGAAAGGAGGCTAAACACTATCACATTTGCAATTAAAGCTTCACTCTAATTGACCCTCGTTTTACCACGATGTTTGAACATTTTAGTGTGTTCAACGGACATACTCAATGGAAACAGCTTGAGAACATCCAAAGGCAGTAAGGCTCAAACCAGAGCTTTTTTAAAATATTGAAAACAGTGGCCACAAACCATTGCTCAAAGTTGTGCAAAATACACACTTTGTTATTGTCCAGTAAATTAACCTCAGCTTGGTATTTTCTTGTCAGAAGTCACATTTTTTCCAACCGTTTTGCTTCACATTTTGATCCCTCGCCCTGAAATGTGCCAATGCAAAGTCAACCTTGTACAAAAGACTGCATAAACTTTGAGAAAAGTTACCCATTCTGCAGTATGTGTTCATAGTGGCGATGGAAATATGTGGCGAGGTTTGAACAGAAGTTTTGCCAGATCAATGTTTGAGAGCGAGGCCTTTGTCTGAGAGCAAGTTGCAGTTTCTCAAGCCTCAACGCTCCTTGGTAGAATTGACAATTTATATATGCACAAATAACAAAGACAAGGTGCTGAATAAGTAATGTGCTATTTCCTGGTAGCACACAAGGGTGAAATCACAACGAACATCTTTTTTCCCTCTGTACATGGTTCAGTGGGGAGATTGTACGAGTGATTGTTCTCACTGTTTGCGCTTATATAGTGCGTGCTGAGGGCAAAATCTCAAAGTTACTGACTGTTTATCTGTATCATCTTTGTTCATTAATTCATGGCTGATATTTTATGCATTTGGTGACAAAGTTTAAAGGAGTAGACCCAAATGCAGACACACACGACACGGAGGGAGATAGGATGTTAAAAAGAGCTTTAATTAACTGTCTCCAAAATAGTTTGGGGACCTGCAGATCTTTTGCAGGCATTGTTGGGCTGAACAGCTGAAGACACATGTTGACTGCAAAGAAAGGCAAACACAGACAAAAGTTTTAACTGAAGAAACTTCGAACTGTTGTTCATCTGGAAACATTTTTTCACTTTAATTCTGCTGAATTTTGCACAGAAGGTGATACAATTTAATTAATAGACACTGCACACATATTTTTCCTCAACATAAATATCATTTGTCAGCACAGTGGTCCGTATGAATTCATTCATTGCAGAAAAGGGGCGCTCCCCATCTTACTTTGAAATAATGGCAAAAAATGAACTTTTTATTTTTATTTTTCACCATTGTACCATCTTTGTGGCATGTGTGTGAATTGGTAGCATGTGCTAATTGCCTCTGCTTGGTCAAAGGAATCGATTGATAGAGATTTACTTTATTCTATTGCTCTTATTGTTCTGAGGTTCCTGATACTTTTCTATGTAACATTAAATTCCATATTTAATTCTGTGGTTACCACCACACTTCTCCTCTATACCATCACTGTTAAACAAGCACACAAAAAAACAAAACACACTTCTCAAGTTATGATCACAAAGCTGAAGGCTCAAGTTTTCTGAATTTTGAGGCATATGTGTCCAAACCGTGTTACTCTTGGGATGTTTGACTTTGGTGGTGCCACTGTAACAAGTGCAAGACGCAGTACAGGCCGGAAGTTCTTCTCATTCAATGTGTTTTTTTTAATTTTCATGACTATTTACATTGTAGATGCTCACTGAAGGCATCACAAGTATGAATGAACACATGTGGAATTATGTACTTAACAAAAAAGTGTGAAATAACTCAAAATATGTCTTATATTTTAGATTCCTCAAAGTAGCCATCCTTTGCTCTTTTGAACAGACTCTTGGTGTTCTCTCAATGAGCTTCATGAGGTAGTCAGCTTAAATGGTTTTCATTCCACAGGTGTACCTTGGCAGGGTCACTTAGTGGAATTTCTTTCATTATTAACGGGGTTGAGACCATCAGTTGTGTTCTACAGAAGTCAGGTTGAAACACAGCCGACAGCTCTATTGGACAACTGTTATAATTTGTATTATGGCAAGAACCATTCAGGGAGTAAAAGAGAAGTGGCCATCATTACTTTTAAGAAATTAAGATAAGTCAGTCCAGAAAATTGTAGAAACTTTTCACCAGTGATTGACGAGGCGTGTCAAAACTTTTGGCCTATACTGTATATTTACCCTTTCATGAAGTTGTCATGGATGCATAGGACACAGTAGTGCAATAATTCCTTATGTAGCTGGATGTGCATAGTATGGATACTTTGTGTTTGTCAGTTTATGTGTAAATGTGAAAAGGTTGGTCATTCATTCATTTTCTATACCGCTTATCCTCATTAGGGTCACTGGGATGCTGGAGCCTATCCCAGCTGGCTTTGGGCGAGAGGCGGGGAACACCCTGGACTGATCGCCAGTCAATCGCAGGGCACATATAGACAAACAAACATTCACACTCACATTCATACTCTAAGGGACAATTTAGAGTCGACAATTAACCTAACATGCATGTTTTTGGAATGTGGGAGGAAACCGGAGTACCCGGAGAAAACCCACACATGCACGGGGAGAACATGCAAACTCCACACAGAGATGCCCAACGGAGATTTGAACCCAGGTTTTCCAGATCTCCTGACTGTGTGGCCAATGTGCTAACCACTCAGCCACTGTGCGGCCCGAAAAAGGTTGGTAAGTGAGTAAAACCAAGCTTGGCATTATCTGATCTTCGATAACTGATCTTTGTTTTTTTTTTATTTTGGAAACTGAAAGGAGTTTCTCCCCATGGTGTAGCTTGCTAGTAGAGGGCTTAACTGAGAGGTGGCCGGCTTCCTTAAGAAAGAGATACATTTACAGGACCAAGCGAGGTTACACACACTCCAACATGAGCGCACACACATGCAATGTCCTCTGTGTGTCACTTTCTCGTCCTGGGTGCTGTTTCTGTGAAAGGTGCCAGGCTGCTCAGCTGAACTCCTAACAAGAGCCACGCAGTCGAGAGAATGGGGGTGACATGAAGCTGTGGGGGTAAGGTTTGGAGGTTTAAATTAGAGGAGCAGAGAACTGTCAGCTCTGTGGGACATGTGCACCACACACTGTCCATGTGGAGCAGTCATATAGACAGAGTTACACCGGGCTATACTGACCAGAAGCTTTTTGGCTGGTGCCCTTATTGATGTGCATGTGCTTCCAAATTGGACCCCACCTTGTCAGACACAACAAACCTCCTCCCTCCCTCCTTTCTGTCTCCTAGTGCTCTATTTGATAAAACTCATCCACAGAGCCATAGCCAGCCTGCATGAGGAGTGTGTACAGTAGACAAATGCTCACAGTCACACAGGGGTGGACAAGCAACCTAATAATGTCTGAAATACCGACGCTCCTGCTATGATATGCTGTGATAATTGCCACCCTCCTGTCCACAGTACAAACACATGTGGAATGGCTAGGCAAACACATTAATATGGAAATGTCTACATTAATTTGCAGCATGGTCTAAATTATTCAGTAATTAAGCCGCTGCAAATTTACACAAACTTCCCTGTGGATGACTGGGGAGAATAGATGAGGAGTTGAAAGCATGCAGACGGAAGGCTTTGAATTATGTACTCATAATACACGACACTAAATAATAGACTGGAATCTTGCAGGATCAAATTTGACCTGGCAAACACACGTGGTAATGCAAATACACACTTATTTTTCTAAGAATTAGGAATTGTTACATTATTTATAATTATTAGCTGCCTCTGCGGATGCTTCTAGCGCCTTAACAATCCTCGACATCACCATCAGTTACTCAAATTCATGAATATAGAGGTTTTCTCCGGGTACTCTGGTTTCCTCCTACATTCCAAAAACATGCATGTTAGTTTAATTGGCGGCTCTAAATTGTCCATTAGAGTGTAAATGTGAGTGTGAATGCTTATATGTCTGCCCTGTGATTGACTGGCGACCAGTCCAGGGCCTCCCACCCGAAGTCAGCTGGGATAGGCTCTAGCATACCCCCAACCCTAATGAGGATAAGAGGTATAGAAAATGGATGAATGGATGAATATAGAGGACATGTGGCAGAATTTACAATGAATAACGTACGTTTTTTTAATATTAAAAAACTAAAAAACACTAAACAAAAAAAGAAAAATGAAAAAATAAAAAAAAAAGAAAAAAATAATAATATATTTTTAAAAAAAAAAAAAAAAAAAAAAAAAAAGAAAGAAAAAAAAAAAAGAAAAAAAAAAGTGAAAAATAAATGTAATGCAGGCAGCGTTTGTGTTATTGAATGTTTTATGCTGTCCATTGCATAAGCAATCTGCCTTTTGTCATGTGTCTGTTAGAAACATATAAAGTCATTTGTGGGTCTGTTGCAAAATACATTCCTGTATTTGCTTTTTCACATCCACAGTACCTTCATCAGGTGATTTACTTTGATGTTCTAGATCAGGGATCACCAACGCGGTGCCCGTGAGCACAAGGTAGCCCCCCGCAACCACATGAGGTGCCAGCAAAACTGCTTTTCGTTCAGGTTTTTAGTTAACAGTGTGAGAACACTACAAATAAGTGCATTCTGAAATATAAGTGAGTTGTGGATACCAGTATTTTGTCAATGTTCTGGTGACAATAAAATATATATTCATTTGAAATAAGCTACACTGTAAAAAAAATTCTGTAGTTTTTACGGGAAAAAACTGGCAGCTGGGGTTACCAGAACAATTCCGTAAAATATACAACAAAACAGTAATTGCTTTTACCGAATAACACGTACATTTTACAGTTTAAACCAGCATATAACGCACTGGACTTCTGGTATATTTACTGGTTTAAACTTGTCAATTTTACAGGATAATGAAAATGGCCTAGAACATTTATTTTCTTATAAGAAAATAAATGTTCTAAAACATTTTCATTTTTTGTAAAAGTAGCTCTCACAAGACAATAAAAATGTTGGAGGCCACTGTTCTAGATTATCCCTGACATCAAGTAAATATGCCATCAAAAGACAGAGAGCACACATCTGGCAGGAATTCTTTTTACTGTAATTTTGTTAATCCTCAAGTAAATCTATTTCCTTTAACCCGACCAGAGTTTTGAAAATTGAAATTCGTCCCAGTGATGTTGTATAGAGTTGTCCATGCTGATTTGGTCGCTGTCTTGTTGCCTGAGTGGCCATCAGTTTGCATTGGGTAGGATCCCAGGTAGGGGGCTAATACTGAGTGGCATCAGTGCATGGATATACTGTAGACCTGACACTGACTTGATCTGACAATGGAATGGATCAGTGCAGAGGCTACTAAGTCAGAAGGTGGAGCATAATCCCTTCTGTCAAGTCTCTGTCTCGTCAATATTCAAATCCAGCCAGCTGTCCAATGGCTGTCACTTGCAATCTGCCTCCGCCTCTTGGTCTGGCGCAGGCACATATCTAAATTGAATTGGATGTTAGCTTTCCAATAGAAATTGAGTCAAAGAGGTGATCTTTTCTCGTGTATTGTGAACTTGTCGTTTACCCCCAAGTGAACTGGAGTCCAATGTACAAAATCAATTTCCAAACAAAAGCTAGTCTCTCTCTTGTTTTGTGTGTCTCACCGTCTTTCTGTTTGTCATGTAACCAAGGTCTGTCTTACTTTTAAGAATAGGGATGTCCGATATTGGCTTTTTTGCAGATTTCTGATATTGTCCAACTCTTAATTTACGATTCCAATATCAACCGATACCAATATAGATATGTGTAATATCACATATCTCCTGTCGTCAAATTAACACATATCTCTTGTGAAGCTAATGGATACAGCATCAGCAATTAGCTTCTCGAGATGGCTGTAAACAACATTGTACAACATTGTAATGCATCTGAGAAATACTTGCAATTGGGCATAGCAAAGCATGGCTGGAGGAACTCCACAGGTATGGTCAATCCGGTGTTTTGCACAATAGAAAAGGGCTATTTATCCAGTTTGATGCACTTCATGATTTTCCGATGCATGGCTTTCACCCTGGGCATTGGAAGTATTGAAAGAAGAAGTCTTGGTTCCGCCATAATTAACTAACACCTTGCAGTCATTGAAAAATGGCATGTTTAATATCCAAAGGAGACACCACAGACATAACGTTGGTCAGGTACAGATGCGGGTTTGATGAGGTCATCATTTGCGTGGTGCCTGAAAATATGGGATATAGGCCAAAGGCCTATATACAGCATTTAAAAAAATATTTTAATTATAGGGAAACCAATACCAATGTCTACCGATATTAGATTTTTATGCCAATATCAGGAAGATAATATCAGTGGGCCGAAATTATCAAACATCCCCTAGAACAAAAACATATCTGTTCAGGGAATTTACTTGACTAGATGATATGCCAAAACATTTCCTTAAAATATAGCTATCACTTAACCACTTAACAACATGGTTATTTTTTTATCTTTTACCTATATAAGTGTGACTGCAAAAATTCACATCTTGAACTTTTGGACTGCTGCAACTAATGGACAGCTTTACCACAATGTGGCCTTAAAGGCCACAGTGGTTCTCTTGTTTTTGGCAAAGTGAGCCAGAATGTCAGTACAGTACATCGGTACAGACTGAACTAGACCCGCCTTCTGTGCTCTTTGAGTGCACTCACAGAAGGCGGGTCTTCCAGGATGTTCTCCCATACAGTACAATATGTTATCACTTTATGATACAACACTGCATTATTGCCATTTTGCTGACATTGTGGCCTTTTTTTGCCTTTACCTCTGTTGTGCGAGGTGGCAGCTCTCATCTATAACCGGTGGTGACAGGAATGATCACATTAATTATACACTACATCAAGATTGTACCATTCTTGAGCACAGCAGGAGCACTCGCATCAGTCAAACAATCCAGGCTCATGTGTCGACTGTGCCCGAGCACTGTAAGGATTACCTTGTGTAAGTGTGCCCTCATTCTCTGGGCCGGTACCACCACATCACATTCGTTACGTCACATTGCACACCTCTGAGACCTCATCGCTGTCTACAGCCACTCTTCTGACAACTCTAGTTTGAGAGGTCCCCCTCAATGATTTATTCCCATGTACTCCACTTTTGCAGACACCTGGGTGCAAAAGAGCACAGCGGGCTGTGACTACTGTGACGTGTGTTGCCTGTGGAAGTGTAACACCAAAGGCCAAGTGCAAGAGTGTGAAATGAGATAGTATGGACTTAACACGGTCACGCTCAGTCTGAAGAAGATGCACACACGCAGGCACACTGCACAAGTCATTGTATGAACACCTACTCTCTGAACTTTCAGCTGGAATTAGCTGCTCCCATCTGGCACACTCTGGTCGTTGAAATTCATTAATGGTGGGTCGAGCTTTCCCTGGACAGACTGGAATTTTTTTTTCCCGTCCACCAAAGTTTGGGATACCCATAGTGAATGTGAGTGTTTTAAGGGTTTATTACTTTTTATAGGATGTACACTATGTCTTGTACCAGAAATCATGTAATAATGAAAACTATTATTTTATAAGAGGCAATTAATATTACTTATTCTTCAGTTGTTTAGTAGTTGTCGGACACATACTGAAGCAATACTTGTCTGTTGTTTGTTCTATACAACAAGTGCAATGTGTTTTACTGGTGACCAGTCCAGGGTGTACCTCGCCTCTGCCCCAAAGTCAGCTGGAATAGGGTCCAGCACCTATGACCCTGAAAGCTGGTCACCATTGCTGTTGACTGTGAATATACTGCAAAAAAAGACTAGGAAGAAGCCACCAGATCAAGTGGAAGAACTCAACCACAAAATTGCATAATTGGCACAGTTATGTGGTCTTGTGTCATTCTATTTCTGAAATAGATATTCTTGTCAAATTGATCTGTTACACTCGTCAAGCCTGTAACCCAAAATGAGATGTTGAATCTTGTGACCACCAGCCAAAATGATGTCTAGTTGCTAAAAGTACCCTCTTAAACACTAACTAAAAGGGGTTCTCACAAGGGTTGAAACTGTGAAGAGAAGGCCATTTAATCATATTCTCCCTCTCTCTGCCACTTGCTTTCCCCTCGTCCTACTTCTGTGACACATGTCGCCCTGGCATGCATGGTAAAGCCTGTGACCTTTGGAAAGTTTAGCACTTTAAATATTTAGGCTTGGGTTATGATGGATCCTCCAGGCCCCCGTGGCAATGTGCGAAGCCTCTGATTAGGGTTGCTGTCAGAGTCATTTACACCCGTGTCTGGCTGTCAGTGGCGCTCTCTGTTTGACAGGCAAGCCTTTTAAACAAACAGCCGTCCCAGTGGCAAAGCGGGCAGGGCATCCAGCTCCACACTAACACACACCCGAAGAGACCCCCTCTAGTCCTGTGACAGCTGCAGGGGGAACCGCTGGCTGCTGCCTCTCATGATTGTTCAAGCACTTTGTCTTCATTCACACTCATTTTTAACCAACACATAGTTTTAGTCCTCTTTTGCTCCTTATATATTTTTCGATCACTTGTTTTGGGAAGTAGCTGGATTGGAACATCTGTACTATGTCTATTACCTACGCCAATGAGATTATCATCTGATTGACATGAGATTGTCTGTTCAATTGCACATGTGCTACTCCCTATCTCCAGTTTTGGATCTGGGTAGTTTGCCACTTGCAGAGCATACAAGGTATCTGTAAAGCTGACTTTTTATGGTGTTGAACAAGTTCTGTATGGAATCACAGGAGTGCCAAAATTAAGAGGAAATACATGTGGAAATATAAAGAACCGCTTCTCTCAGCAGCTTTGATATGGACTCCATCGAGTAAGACGTTTGTGCAAACTATGTGCATTGTGGTGTAATAGTTATGTTACTGCCTGTCCGTCACCCGCTTCTGGTCACCTGCGCTAGGAGCTACAATAGCTACTACATAGTGACTGCAAGAAGGAATGTGTGGTCAGGTATTCGTGGGCGGGTCCACGTATTGTCGTTGCTTTTACTAGCTAGCATCAGCCATCCGGTAAATGCAATGAAAAATAGCAAATGGTAAAGACAAAAACAAAACAGGAACATCAACAATAAAATGGAAAAAAACAAACACAATACAGAAAAAGAAATAACAAAATGGAAAAAGCAATGACAAAATGGAATTGGAATATGACTACATCATCTTGTGTCTCGTGACAAAACTACATTCAAATATAGGACGTCATCAGTGGTTACTTATAAAGGTTGCTTGATCCAGTTCTTAGACCCCTCTATACTTGACATTCATGTTTTGTATATGCAACTTACTAGCACATTTTTACTTTTCTTTCTACAGATTCCATGCATTGTAGTGAGTTTCTTGTTACTGTTGATGTAATTGGATTCATATCCTTCCAGCAGAAAGTCCATTCCTGTTTCGGCATCAATCCAGGTCTTTGAGACTGTGATTACTTGGAAAGGTTCATTGAATTGTGTCAAGTATTGTTTGATGCTGTCGTAGTTGTCATATATACTTTTGCTATTAAAGTGAATGATTGATAGTCTATTGCCAGTTTTAATGTTCCTGTTGTATTGTTCCTCTGTGTAACAGTGACAGTTGCTGTTCGTGTCAAAGAAATTGGTGTCTGGGTCTATGTTGCTTTGCAATTCCAGTTTTTTATGGTCAGTGTGATAAAAAGTCATGAAACGTGTGTTGCTGTTTCCAACTGAAAGGGTCGATGCCAAAATTGTTGAGCGTTTTGCCACATTCTCACCTGAGGAGCCTGCTTTATGCTTGGGAGACATAGTGAAGTGCAAAAAATTAACTATAGGCAATGTTATTCCTCCTCAGTGTAGGTTTGCATGTTGGCCACACAGTCAGGAGGTCGATAAGATCTGGCTTTCAATCTCCATATAGCCATCTCTTTATGGAGTTTGCATGCGCATGGGTTTTCTCCGGGTAGTCCGATTTCCTCCCACATTTCAAAAACATGTATGTTAGGTAAACTGGAGATTCCCTATGATTGGCTGGCGACCAGTCCAGGGTGTACACCGCCTTTTGCTAGAGTCAGCTGGGATAGGCTCCAGTATACCCATCGTGACCATAGTGAGGATAAGCGGCATTGAAAATGGATGGATATTTAGTTGTGGATAAAATATTTAAAAAAATCATTTAATTTAAATTAAAAATTAGTTTAATATTGTTATACAAATACATGTTTATAAAATAAAGCCTTAATTCAATTGGTGCCTGGTACTCCACGCAGTTGATTAGTTAATATCCAGAACATAAGTGTGAATATTTTTAAAATAATCACATCTAATTTACACATTTATTTAGCCCAATTAAAAAGCAATAATGTATCTGTCAAATTGTATACCTTCTGGAAAAATCACCCCATTTTAGTAGGGGGTGAGAAAATTATGAAATTGTTTAATATGGATTTGATCCAGACTGAACCTGGAACATATTAAAATGCTAATGCAGTATCTTTCAAAAATGCAATTTATTAAGTTTATTAAGTATTTATTAAGACGTTCAAGTTTCAACAAAACGTGTGTACTGGATCAAAACCTGTAATGTGAAATTTGAGTTCGTAAAAAATTCCTTTTGATATCTGTTCAAATTAAAATGTTTGGATCTTAATAAATTTGTTTCATTTAATCCGTAACGTAGTTTTAATTTGGATAAAATTTTTAATTTATATTTGCTTATTGACTCATAGAGCATTTTGAAATATATTTTCTGTCGAATGGCTGAGAATGTACATCTTTATTATTCTGTTTATAGTCTGCTTATATCAGCTCAAGACCTATACTCTAAATTTACGGGACATCACTTGTGATTATTAGCTTAAGATCAGACTCACTGTCATGTGCCCGCATAGCGACATGACGCTCACACCAAAAGACGTGTGTGGCAGCCCATTGCTCACACTCAAAGACAATCTCCCATGGCATCAGTCCTGTAAATATATGAGTCTTAATATGTGTGTCCTATTCTGTATTCAGAGGAATCGCCAAGTCAGCAGCTCTAGTATTAATGCATGAAAAATGAGGCGAGCCCATAAGAATTAGAGAGGAAGACTCCGCCTTATTAAGATGTAAATTCCATGGGAAACTTGGCAAAATGAGGATAAAGTGAAGTTATTGTCAACTTTAGTCTATTTATGCATTTCTAAGAGCCTCTGTTGTGTTGTCGAAATTAGATACACCCGTCAAAGCACCTCTTTTTTGCTCATTTTCAGTACACAACCCATACTTAACGGAACAATTTACACTTTGGGCAACATTATCTAGTGACAGTGTACATGGCAACTATCATGGTAATTCAGACTCCATCTGTGGGTGCTGTGTCTGTGTCGTCGCTCCCCACCTCTGCCTCTCGCTCATTTCAAATTTGCACTTAACACCCTCGTGGGGAAAGGCTTCTCATTCATCAACAGTGTTTGTCCCGGTGACAAGCAGGGCGCCTCCTGCATATCAATATCAGCTAAGACAATGCTGAGCCTGTAACCTTCAGCTAAATGTCATTCTGCTTAATCCTATTTGAAAATTAAACATTGAAAAACCTTTAGCGTACCTTCCTGTCTTCTTTCCGCTCTCACTCGCTTCTTTATGCGCTGCCTAACCTCTAGTCCCTTTCTACTATGCAACATTTGTATTATATTGTTAGTCTGAATACATTATTATATACAGTAGATCCCTGCTTCTCGCAGGGGTTGTGTGTTTTTGGACCACTCGGGAATGGGGAATGACGTAATTGGTAATTGAGACGGCCATAAAAATGTCTATTTCGACACTCTAACACTGACCAACGGGAAATCATCAAACCAAACGCCTCCCTCAATCACGGTGCAAAGAAATGTAACAGAAGTGGAACACACAATGCAAGTGGGTATGGAAATACAGTACACGATTGTAATATACATGCAAAGCAATACTATTTTATATGCATTTATGAACCACAAGGCATGTGTGGGCTTCCCAGCATGCCTTGCGAGTAATTGAGGCAAATGAGATGAGTTGTCTGTCAATAAACAGCCTAATTATGGAGATTATAAGCAAAAAAAAATCAGGTTTTCGTCAAATAAAAAATGACAATCCGCAAATATGCAGGGATCCACTTTGTTTGCATGTAAAGAAAAGTTTAAGCAGCAGTAGGTATTGGAGACTTTTCAAGGAGGAGAATTAGATGCAAAGAAATGTGCCCCATATTTACATGCGCATATCCTCACACCTTACAGGTAGTAATTACAACTGTAACAGTGGCAAAGCTCCAGACAAAGAGTATATCTGCTATGGCTACATAAACATGGCATCAGAGGCTGAGTCTGCATAAAAGTGCTTTGCATGTTCATGATGTTGTTGTGCACTACTGTAGTCACACCCCCTTCCCCAAACTCCAAACATAGCAATATGAAACATGGTGGAAGATGCAACAAGGAATTGGAAAATGAGGCAGGGCCAGATAAACGGAGATAGTGAGATTTCAATGAAAATATAATCATTTGCCGTCATTTACATACTGTAATTCTGCCATGGCCATAGGGCCTTGCGGCAGCTCAAAAGCTACCATAAGGATTTGATTGACCACAGCCACTTGTCAAGGGACTCCACTGAAAAACTCCGAGTGGATTATGAACAATGTGACCACCCTTGATGTCTCTTTCCAAAAGCTCTCCCACATTTACGCCGCATTATACTTTTTTTTTTGTGTGGGAACCACATTCTAAATTTGGGTCAAGGTGCCTCTGTTTGCTGCTCATATTCATTTAACGTAATGCTACTAAACTGATAGGATAAATGGACGAGGACCCTAAACATACTGTCAAAGACACTCAAGACCCATCGAGGGCAAATAAATTGAATATGCTTCAAGTCAATCAAACAATGTGACACACTTTTCACTGACTAAATACTTAGTTTGCTGCCTCAATGTTAACCCTTGGTTACAATGGCATCAGACAGACGTCATTTACTGATTCCGATTGCTTAGAGGAAGTACAACGCAGCCCCGGGTTCTTCTTCGTTGGTATTTGCGGCTATTTCTTTAAGTCAGCAAAGTGGGCATCGAAACAAGGAATCAAAATAAAAACATTTAAACAATTCCTTTGATCCCCGACCCTAAACTCCTGGGAGCAAGTTGGTGATGTCCAAAGGTCTAATTGTTTGCTGCTCCAGTTCTGGGCATAACCTTTCAAATCATACAAATTCTCCGTGTGATTCCAGGTGGGAGATGCAGGATGGTGCAGAGCTGGAAGAAGATGCAAAAACGATGGTAGAAGAACTCCAAAGAGTTTATTTTGTTTGCCACTGCAGTGCAGGGCTGCAAGAGTCTCATGAAGCAGATGAGAAGATGGCTGAGCGGACCCAGGGGGGATCCGATAAAACTGCTGCCCAATAACAGTCCAAGCAGTTGGAATTTTTATCATGTTGTAAATGTTTAGTTGTAATACACACTTGCGGCTCTCAAAGTATTTGCGTGTGTGTGTGATGCTGCAGGTTTGTACAGTATGTATCTGCATTGTGTGACAACATCTCTCCTCTCCTGCAGCAGGGATGTTTCATCTTTTTGGAGAACATCTACTGAAATCAGTTCTGGGAAATGGAGAAGCCACGTTTGTTTGGGCAGGACAAGACGGAACTCTGTGATCATTGGAGGGTTTTTTTTATATGTTTTTCATGCAGTGTGTGAAAAGATGTTGGTGTCAGCATCCTTTTTTCGTGCTGTCTGGAAAAAAAACAACATCAAATTACAGTTGGGAAGAGAGATGATGTTTGTTTAGATTCCATTGCAATCTGTTCCAAAATCTACCCCACTCTGTAATGTCTGTCAGTATTTTCTGCAACCCAGAATAGAAGTTATATTCTATGTAATAGCTGAGCATTTTTGAAGAGCGTGTCCATGTTTTGATTTACATACTGCAAATAAATTCTGGATAGAACAAATAATGGGAATAAAGTTATATTGTCATTATTTTGAATAGTCTGTTTTTCTGCATGCTGTATGTGTTTTATGTAATTTAAAACCATTAAGTTATCATTTCATCTGTCCTGTTCTATACCATCACAATCTACACACAGGTACCTACTCTATATGCACTTTTAAAAGTGTACTTCACTAAGCTCTTGTATTGTGTCTCATTAGATTGTGCAGGTGTACCCAATGTTGCAAACCTATAAGAATATCATTTATTGTGCATTAAAAGGAATATAATATTTGTGTACATCCCATTCAATTCTTTTAAAAGAAAGCATCCCTTTCTACTGAAGAGGAGCATCTGTCCTGTTCCAGAGATGGATGCATGGCTTTTAATGCAAATGGAGTCCGATTACAATTACCAATCCACTTAAGAAGATACAAAAGACAATAAAATGTTCAGCAAGTCAATTCCGTCTGCGTTGCACAACAGAGGCTAAACAGCAGCAAGAGCGCCATTAATCTTCATAAATGTACTGTATTTAACATAACAAAACCGTTGCAGTTGGGTGATGCAAGTATTTGAATAGCTCAATTGCTCTTGTTGTAGAGTAACTGCTTTCTGTCACATGACTTATTGGATATTCCTCTTTTCTTTTTCACCCATCCTTGACTAAACCCATTCTATGTCCCACACTGTTTCAATTGTAGACAGGAGCTGGGTTCAGCCGACACCTGTCAGCAAACCTGACTATATGAATCACAACAAATCATTACAAAGAATGGTTCCTTACAAAGGATATATTGAGTATTCTATTATACAGCATTCATCAGAGGATTAATGGGGTTAGGTAAACATTTCAATCACATTGGGAATGCATTCACAATGGATTTAGTCACGTATTAGCATAAGCACCCACAGATTTTTGCACATAATGGGACATATTTGTGTATGTGTATGTGCATACATAGAACAAAATGCATGATCTTTTCTTTTAATGCATCAGAATGTATGTTTATACAATGTTTTATGTCGACACTGTTACCCTAAAATGTAATAATATTTTGATTGTTTTTGTCATTATTGCCATGGTGAATAATTTGAACTGATATCAGTTAAAAGCATGGCATATGTTATTGAATTTTCTTTTTTTGCTAATGAAAAGTCTTGAATCTTGCCCTGCGATTGACTGGCGACCAGTCCAGGGTGTACCCCGCCTCTCGCCCAAAGTCTGCTGGGATAGGCTCCAGCATCCCCGTGACCCTAATGGGGATAAGCGGTATAGAAAATGAATGAATGAAAGTCTTGAATCTCCATTTTGCTTTCAAAAAACAAAAACAAAAAATCAAGATAATAGGTATTTATTAAGGATGTCCCTATACACATTTCTTGGCTTCCGATCTAATTCGATTTTTTTTTTAATCTTGCCGATCGCAATTTGGTACAGATCCTTTTAAAAAAAAGATGGTTAAAGATAAATTTGTAGGAAGATTTAGAATATTTGACTTTTTTTTGGCAAACTCTCTTCAATGCAAAAATAATTTATGGACAGTCCCCAGTAACAACCAGTGGTGTAAGAGGCCTTTCCCGTGCGAGCTCTCGGAACCATGACAGAGGACTCTGGGCACAGTGAGGGGAATCTACAGCTGTAACTACAGATAGATACATTGGTGTGAAAAACCATTTGCCCCCTTCTTGACTTCCTGACACCACCATAAATTACTCAGTCTTAAAAAAATAAAAATAGATAAATACAGGATTGGTTTTCCACATGGCACAGTGGCTGGGGAACTATCAACAACCTGTAGCTTCTTTCAGTGAAGCTACAGGTTGTGCGGGGACATAAAATGACAGTTGGCTATGTGGAGGGGGCCCTGCTGAAGGTCCTTGTCTGCGCTGTAATGTTTTTCAACAGGACAACACGGAAGTTTACATTGCCTGCCTGACAAAGGACTTCTTCCAGAGGAATAACGTCATTCTGCATGTTCCCTCGTCTAGATCCAGTTTAGAACATTCGGGGATGGGTAGCAAGGGAAGTTTACAAAAATGGACATCAGTTCCAGACAGTGGATGCCCTCCGTGAAGCCATCTTCACCACCTGAAACAACATTCCAACACAATTTTGAAGTGATTTACAAAAATGGCACAGCTACACTTTGCTGAGCCGTTTTTTTGAAAATGTTATTTCTGTTTTTTTTTAAGCTACAGTCTTACACTTTTGATCAGGTGATGAACAAACTATCTCACTTTCGTTGTTGTATAAACTGCTTAATCATTTTTTTGGTCTCTCACACTATCCTTTCGTGAAACATGAACACATATTTATTTCCCCTTTCTGTGTGTTCAAAGGGCTAAAATGAAAATGTTCAAAGCAAGAATATGAGCGAGCTAAAAGTGGATGTTCATTGACACACTTATTTTAACAACAAAGCCCTCTTAGAATAACCCTCTTAACGATGTTTTATATACGGCACATGCTGTGATCATGCATTAAAGGGTACGATAACATGTAATACATACAATATTTTGCCTTATTTTTTTTAAAAACCTTTTTAAACATTGCAATGATTTCACTTAGCTTCTTCTGACAGAAAAACGCAGCATACAAACAGTGTATCTGTGGCATTACCAATTATGGACGAATATTTTGGACAAATGAGGGAAAATAACTTTAAGCATGAATATATGCAGGATGAGCTTTCGGTTATCAGGTAAGAAACCCTCAGAAGCCTCTTAGCGCTCGCTGTAGCTTGCTTAATAACAGGTTAGTTATGTAAGTAGAACATTGCTGTCGTTTTTTTTTGAGTTTTTTGTTTAGAGCTTAGTCGTTGAAATAGGTAGGCTATGTCCCATGAGCTCAATTGATAGCTTGCCCATTTTAACTCCTTTTTTTGTATTTAGAACACACAGAAACGTGATGCGTTCATGTTTCACATAAGGATTGTGGCTGAATGGCAGTTTTCCGTTAAGATCCAACAGTGAAAATGGAAATTCTTGCCATTTTTCAACTGGTCTTCACTTTCTTATATAAGAATATTGTTTGCTTTGTGCATGGTTTTAACTCTTGGAGAAAGTACAGTATTTTATTATATTTTCTATTTTAGCAACTCAGGCGTGGTCTCTATGGTTGGCATTAAGTTCTATGTGTTATGTGTTGACTAGAATTAGTATGTGCCTTATGTCATGGCTGATGAGTGGATCAAACTAGTGTTTTTGTTAATGTCACACATGTCTGACAAACAACACCTGCACCAAGCGCACGTTCACTAAATTAGGACTTAAGAATAGAACACAATCAAAAAAATATCTTCTTCGGTGTTTTAAAACACAAAAACAATTCAGCATATAGTCCAGGACCTTACTAAATGCAGAGGAAGTGTGTGTATGAGAGTACAGCTCAGCAGCAGCCGCAGCTATGTTACTGTGCCTTTAAGAAAAAAGCCAACTTCCACCCCGTTGCCCCGGTAACCCGGAAGCCGCTAGTCCGCCACGCGACTCAGCCTCTGAGTACTTCCTGTTTCGGAAGAGGCGATCCAGGAAGCAGACCTGCCATTTACAGGAGGAGTGTGAGTCAACCCCAAAGCGACGTGCTGTCGTTCTTGTTTCCCGAGCAAGTATTGTCTCTGTAAAAGCAGGACTTGGTTTCCCGCTTCGCTCGCAGTGGCGCCCATGCGGAGGCTGCGCACGCTCTTTTTAAGTTAGGAAGATGTTCAGGTTCAACAGCAACACGCAACTGAGTGCAGCCCTTAGGAGATATTTACTATTTGCGCCCTGAACGCGTCTGTACAAAGTATAGATAGCACAAATCTTGAAAAATAGTTGCAGTGAATTGTTCCCCACATTTGCTTGCTATCTGGATCACATTGTGGCATGATACAGAAACATATCTGGTAGATGCAGCAATTAACAAAACTATACAGCAGCATTCATCAGGTTGTTTTAAAAATGGAAAAATATTTTGTGCTGACTTTCTCCCTTCTCTTTCTTAATTGTCACAGGAAAACCCTCAGTGATTTTTGGGATCCGGTCCGATGCTCATCCCTCAGCTTGGTGCTGCTGAACCAGCTCTGTGGATACTGTTGATTGCCATGGCCCACGTGGCCGCCCAGGAGGATGGGGAGAAAACCACAGCGCTCAAGGGTAAATATTTATTCAACACATATATATATATACCCATCCATCCATCCATTTGGATGGATATATAATACATATATATAATAATACATTTTGTTATTACATCGTTAATATGCATTCAACAACCACACAATTAGGTACAGTTAAGGGAAAACTAATGACAAATCTTCATTAATGGGCCGATTGCGGCACAATCTTAAAATGCAGTTTAACAACAAAAAAAAACAACTTTAAGAAAACAGCAAATACTGAAAAATGAGCAGTAATTACAAAAAAAGTCCAACTATTAGGAGACAAGAGTTATAATCTAACCAAAATGAGAAAATTAGGTCGGGGGAAAGGTTATAATTTTAGGAGAGTGAAGGAGAATCAAGTCAAAATATTACAGGAATAAAGTCATAAATTTGAAAAAAAATTGAAAAAAAAAAAACAGCGTACATTGAAAAAAATGAGTAGAAAGTCACAATATTAAGAGGAAAAAAGTCACAATTTTACAAGAATAAACTTGGAACATTATGAGTAAAAACAATGTCATTTTAGTATCTAGTTCACTTTTTTGAAATTGTAGCAATATAAGGAAATAAACAAAACAATATTACGTTAGGGGAAAATAATTTGGGAATAAAAAATAAGAATATAGTGTCAATTCAGTGATAATATTACAATTAAAAATATAATGTTTGTTTTATGATGTTTTGTGTATTTTTTTTTGCTGACAATTTAAAGTAAAACATGACATTGTTAAAAATAACATTCCAAATATAAAACCTTCTCAGCACTTTAATCCATCCAATTCAGAGACTTGTTATCATCTAAAATTTAGTTGTATTCACTTTTTAAAAAACAGGATATGGGTCTCACAGAAATACATTTGAAAATATGTGTCGTTTTTGGCTCTCTTAGCCCAAAAGGTTCGCGACCCCTGTTCTGGACCATTGCAAAATACGACAGCACAACAAACCAATCTAAGTTGGCAGTGTCAGTCGCCACTGAGCAAAAGAATTTACCAGTTTTGAGTATGGCATAACATGTACCGATACTGCGTTGCCCGTGCTATTATTTTTCTGACAAATACCCACCCATGGTGGTGCTATTATTTTATTTCGACTGCCATAAATTTGATTAAAATTAAAATTTCTCACACTGCTTCAGAAACATCTACTGTAACTTGAGGGTGTTTAGCTGAATCGTCATGCAGTTTGGTACACATCTTCAGACGACTGATAAGCACCCGTCTGCTTCTTGTTCTGCCTTTACAACTCGTGATTGAGATTTAGGCAGGACAACCTATATAATATAACCAATGGGAAAAAAAAGGCTTTACCTTCTCATTCCACCCTGTCTATTTTTCTCAGATTTGCTGTCAAGAATAGATTTAGATGAACTCATGAAGAAAGATGAACCCCCTTTCACTTTCCCCAAAACTCTGGAGGAGTTTGAATATGCCTTCAATGAGCGTAAGTACACGTCAACAAAATACACTTTTGCAGGAGCTTAACAAAATATACCGTTAATGTAAGTCCACTACGTATGAAAGGAGGATACAGGTGGTTCTCCGTTTACGTAGTTCCGTTTCTAGACTGTAGAATTTCTTGAATTAACTCCTATGTCGCTCACACTACACAGAACACACAAAGCACATAAAAAAATACAGTAATTCAACAAAGTAATTTATCATTTAAACAGAACTCCATACTTTTATTCCTGCACCTGTCTTGCTCACTAGAAGGGGTGTTGAGTGAAAGACAGGCTTATTTGGAAGGACGTCTCTCTAATGAGACCACTACACTGAATTATCATTGCCACTTGCCCGTAACTACACTCAACAAAAATATAAACGCAATAGTTTTGTTTTGGCTCCAATTTTTCATGAGCTGAACTTATACATAGCCCCTCCTTGAATCACCACCTTATCGTGGTGGAGGGGTTTGAGTGCCCGAGTGATCCTATAAGCTATGTTGTCGGGGGCTGTATGCCCCTGGTAGGGTCCCCCAAGGCAAACAGGTCCGAGGTGACGGGCCAGACAAAGAGTGATTCAGAAGACTCCTATGAGAAAAATCATGGGATACCGGGGCCTCACCCTGGGGCCAGGCCTGGGGGAGGGGCTTTCATCAGTGATGCCCGGCCGGGCCCAGCCTGAATCATTCATGATACACAGGAATGGCATATCAAGATTGCACAGGAGGGCCACAATAAAGGGATTCTCCAAAATGTGTAACTATATTGGGGTGCTCTGAAAACCAGTCAGTATTTGGTGTGACCACCATTTGCCTCAGATACCATACATGCCAATGCAAAGCGTTAATAATTTAAGTACGGTCGTTCCTCCCTCCATTGTAGGTCAAACTGCGGTCCCTCTTCACGATTTTTAAAATAAGAATTTAAATAATAAATGATTGCTGTTTTGTGTTTTCTACAGCCATTCTTAGTACAAATAAATGCATATATTAGCAAATGTAATGTATTATTGGCCTTAATTAAGCATTTTCAATCATTAAAATGTTCTAAATAAACTTAAATACAGTACAGAAACCGTTTTACGCAATACAAGATGTGGATGAACTGTAGTCTACACTAGCCACTAGGTGTCACTAGTAACATGCACCAGACTTGAATATAATAAAAATAACAGTACTCATTATAATAATAATAACACAGGCTACTGTTTTGTTCTTACTCTAGCTAAAAGTCAACTCTGAATCCCCAACGACACTTACTCTCCATGCGCCCAGAAGACATTTTTTGAAACACAGATGAGCACAAGTTTTATTTATATCATGAATGGCTTATTTCCTGTCATTATATATGCTACATTGGGTAGTATGAGTGTAAAGGTGACTATAGGGGTGTTATTTCATGTCAAGAGGGCTTTAATAATGATAAACAAGTCCTAAACAGTGTTTTTATGTTCTAACTACGAAAACATTATTTTTATTTACATTGAATCCTATGCACTGTTGATAATAAAAATAATAAAAGAATCCTCCACAAAAGCTGTTTGAAAGTTTGATCTACTAGATTCATGCTATGTGGCACAATAAGCAAACACTAAAAATGGTTTTACAAAACAGAAATGCTTTTTATAAATGTGCTAAATGAGTCCTCATTATTTGTCACTGGTTTATCTAAATGTCTTTTTAGAAATCTCCTGCTTTGCAAACCAGGTAAAAAAGGCACGGAGAAAATGGACATGGAGAGTATTTCTAGCTTTTAGTATTTCTCTCCCCCTGTTCTCTGTCAGTATTTCTGCTGGCTGTCTGCCTGGATGGATGTGGGACATGTTATGTACTCTACGGCCCGTCAGAAACCTACTCAGCCTTGCCCTCCGTCTGCTGGAGCATTTACATAATCCAACTGTGCCTCTAAGAACAGGGCTGGAGAGAAACGTACATCATTCAATACTATCTTACCACTTTATGCTTGCCAACGTCATAGCCTTCCTTCTCTAGGGCCGTATGAAATGTGTGTTATTTCTGCCCAAATTCGATTACATTTATTTTCCAAGTTATGTTTTTTCGCATTTAAATTTGTTACTTTTTACACTTAGTTTACCACCATGCAGTAGAGTATATGCCTTTTGAGTTAGTGTATAAAATCCGTTAATTAAATACAAAAATCCTTTCATGTATTGATGGAGTGCACCATTGGACAATTATGCCCAGAATTTCAAAAAAGAATGTAGCTTTTCTAACTTTCCTCTGTACACATGGCTATAAAATCCGCAACAAATTGTAATGCTTGGGTTTGTATTTCAGTAAGTCAAACTGGATTCTCGATTACCATGCTTTTAAAAGGCCGGGTCATACCAATGTGCATGGTTTGAATGAGGGTGCTGAAAAGAATTATTTTTGGATGGAATGTCGGAACTTCTCCACAAATTGTTTAACAATATGAACTTTTTTAAATCAACTTTACTATGAATTTCCTCCTTTGTTTTTCACCTAGTATATATGTTTAACCATTCAACTTGAATATAAATGTTCTAAAGCTTTTTTTTAGAGGAGTACACTTTTCACAAAACATGTTTACGTTTCAAAAGTAGTATACTTTGTTTGCTGCCTCAATGTTAGCCCTTATTTTGTAAACACAGGTAAACAGGATTTTGCCGAAAGCACTCTTATTTTGAAGGCCGAAAGTCTGTCGTGTGAGTTGAGAAGGTCCCTTTAGTGTTGCTAACGGAGACGTACTGCCTAGTATAAACCTGCCTAGCCGTCGCCGTAGCTCCTGTCATTATTTGCACCAAACCTCCACAAAGAATTCCACAGGAATTTCTCTTGGAAAAGAGTAAAGTACCTATCCTTCAGATAGCACCATGAAAACCTTATTTACTTTGGCATGAGACAGATGTCATTTATTCTTCCCTGATTCTCATTGCTTGGAGAAAGGCTGCCGTAGGGCATCATAGACAAGTCCTACACCCTGAATATGTGAACATTAATCGTGTTGGCCGTGCACCCTTCTTTGCATGCAATCATTTTGGTGCAAATGTTACTAGGTCAACCACTTATTTTTATGAAGTTAACTCAATCTTTTATATTTCAGGAGGCCGTTTCAACATGTATAGTTTGTGAGGGGGCGGTGCCCTAGAGAAATACTGTATTTCCCCACAGTAATGTTCCTTTTCCTCACAATGCCAGCATTTCGTTCACATTATGCCACCTTTCACAAGACGCTGCGTTTAACAGTAGATTTAGATTTAACTGGCCAATTCCGTTAATGCAGAAATCATAGGGCCCTACTTCCCTTAAGTTCCAGCTAAGTGCCCTCTGAAGGAGTGAATACTATGAGTGTTTCTTTTTGTGCATACACTGCCCTTTCTTATTGCATCATTCAACACACACACACACACACGTGCAGATCTCTACCCAGCTCGGTATCTTGTCTTCTTCTGCTGAGGCCAATTTTTTAAGGGGAGCATTTCTTTGAAAGCAACCTTGCCCCTGAGGCGGTGTCTCCAACATGTCTTCCTTGCAGTCGGTGTGGCTCTCATGCATTTTCACAGTTACAGCAGGGCTGCCTTGGCTGGAGACAGGTGGAACAAAAATGTTAATTTGAGCATGTAATGATATGAATGCAGACAAGACTGTGTACAATAGTTTGCAGGTGTCTTAATCACGGAAGATGATGGCTTCATTCCGCTAGCCCTCCGGTTTTCCATTACTGGAAATCCAAGGTTATGTACACCTAATTAAGCGGCCAAATTGAGAACAGAATGCTAATTATGACAGAAAAAGAAGAAGAGAAAAGTTGAGAAAACGGTATTCCTCTGAGAGGGGGGTTTGGGGGAGGCAGCGGAGCTCTTCATGCCCTCACACACACACACACACGCACACAGACATCGACACACTTTTTGTGAAACGCACACACACCTTTCTCATTGTAGGATTTCATTATAGCTCCTTGTGCTTCTCTTAGGCGATGGTGTTTAGATCCTCTCTCCTCCATGAATGCATAATTGATTTTCTTCAAGGTATTTTAGTGCACACTACCTTTATCCTAACTTCTCACCCCTGCACTTCCGCAACAGGCACAAGTCTGTTTTTAATGCAACACGATGACAAAACCAAGATTAGGATTAGATGTTGTTTAACAATATACTCATAAGACAGGTGCTGCGAGACTCGCATTGCATTTGCACTTCAAGGCTGATTGGTGGCAGTTTAGCAGCCGATAAGGAATTTCTTACATATTTATTTTTGATGACAAACTATGAGGACCCCCGGCTAGTTGGGTTGCATGGGGATACTTTTTAGTGGTTTAGCTGGTACAACTTTTGCAGTCATAAAGTCACAATTTAATTTAGCGCTGCTTAGTATTTTATTGTGTTGCAGTGTCAGCCGAAGAATCGATAGCCTCATTACTGAGGTATAAAACTTGAGATTCCACAGCTTTGGTATACAAGGGCAATTATTTGCAAAAGACACAGCAAAAAATATTTCTTAAGAGGTATTATTTCATAAAAGGCATTTTAACTGTCGTATACTTTTATTTTAAATAACATCTAGATGTTTTTAAAGTCAGTTCAAATAGATACTGTATGATATCTCACGTGAACTATAGTACTACTATAGTAGTACACTATTGAACTATAGTACACGTTGAACTATAGTACCTTAAACAAGTTTTTTCACCTCACTGGTCATACTAATTGTGCCACACAATTTTGACTGGATTTAATGGGCATGATGTGCAATTTGTATTGGGAAATTGTGGCCTCTGCTCTAATACTTGCCGTGCCTCAAGTAATTCTTACATACATGTTGGAGAAAATGAACGTAGTTTGTGTTTTTTGTAGGGCACATTTTACTGTTGGTATGATATTTTTTTTTTAATGAAATGCAGCGTTACTTTTACACCAGATTTAGTGGGACACACGCCTTCCAAAAAGTTAAACATTTGTCTTGTCAGAACAGAGAATATTTTCCCAAAGGTCTTGGGGATCGTCAAAATGTTTTCTTGCTAAATTGAGATGAGCCCTAATGTCTTTAACTCTGTCTTAATGTCTAACTCTGCAATGCATGCAGTTTTTGCCCTGTGTCTTTCTTATGGAAGAGCCATGGACGCTGACCTTAACTGAGGCAAGTGAGGCCTGTAGTACTTTGGATGTTGTGCGATGAGTTGGATGAGTTGTCGCTGCATTCTTGAAGTCATTTTGGGTGGCTGGCCATTCCTGGGAAGGTTCACCACTCTTCCATATTTTGCCATTTGTGGGTAATGGCTCTCACTGTGGTTTGATGAAGTCCCAAAGCTTTAGAAACTGTCTTGAATACTGTAAAGTTATGTTTTAACAAGGAGGTGTGGGGAATTAACTTTTTCACACAGGGCTATGTAGGGTTGGATTTTTTTCTCCTTAAATGATTAAATGTTTCCTTTCAAAACTGAAATTTGTGTTCAGTTGTGTTGCCATTGACTAATACATTTTTTTAAAGCTCTTAAACATTTACATGTGACAATCATGCGAAAAGTAAGAACTGAAGAAGAGACCAAACGATTTTTCACACACTGTATGTCTCTGTAACAGTGTGGTATAAGTGAAATGAAGCATAAGCTATAGCCTGACTGCACTGCAGTATACGGGCACAGTTGTAGTTTTGTAAACTACTGACTTTTCTTGAGTACACTATATTTTGTTAGTTGTCAATATTTATTTTTTTATAATATTGACCGTTTTTATTTCACTTATTTGTTGGGTGTTTTTTGTTGAATTTGTGTTCTTAGTCACAATTATATTTTGTTTTGTGTGAAATGATCTTTTAAAGGTACACAAACCGCTTTCTATCTGCGATTGATTTAGATTAACTATGAGTGAACTATAAACAAAAAAATGTGATTAATCACCATTAAATATTTTAATCGATTGACAGCCCTAATTTTTTGTCGTGCATGCCCATTAATTTGGAGCTTTTGAACACACAATCCCCACTTTAATTCTCTGTTCCTACAGATGGACAGCTCAGGCACATAAAGACGGGGGAACCTTTTATTTTCAATGCAAGAGAGGATCTCCACCGTTGGAACCAGAAACGTTATGAAGCTCTCGGAGAGGTATGCAAAATCCTAGAAACTATGGAGGGGGTGGCTCAGATAGCTGGTCAGGATGACCCCTCTGACCGGTAGGAGGCCCGGTGGTATGGCCCCGTGTCTCGAGGGAGATCGTGGTGGTGCTGCTTGCTGCATTTGGGGGGTTGCACATCCAGGTGCATATGTGAAAATGAAGGTGTGTGGGTGTATGCGTGTTGGCATGTGTGAGTGGGGGAACAGGGTTTGGTGTGGGTACTGGGGCTGGGGTGTGAGAGCACTGGGGGTAGGGTGGACGGGGTTCTGTTGGGTGGTGGCAAACCCATGGGCCCTGTACGGGCGCCTGGCTCTGGCGTATGTGTATGTTATTTGAAGTACTCAGAGACTATACCACAAAATTCTGAATAGAACCACATGGCATTGCATTTAGATAATGAGCAAATATTAATATAATATTAAAATAAATATTTTGTCCATCCATCCATTTTCTGTACAGCTTATCCAAATTAGGGTCGCTGGTATGCTGGAGCCTATCCCAGCTGACTTTGGGCGGGAGGTGGGGTACACCCTGGACTGGTTGCCAGTCAATCACAGAGCAGACAAACAAACATTCACACTCACATTCACTCTCTAATGGAATATTTAGAGTCGCCAATTAACCTTACATGCATGTTTTTGGAATGTGGACGAAAACCGGAGTACCCGAAGAAAACCCACACACGCACGGGGAGAACATGCAAACTCCTCACATAGATGCCCAACAAAAATTCGAACCCAGAACCTCCCGACTGTGAGGCCAACGTGCTACCCATTCATCCAGCCTGCGGCCACATATTGTTTTGTAATATTGTTATTTCTTTATTTGAATCCGTCCATCCCTCCATCCTTTTAATTGTGTGGGCATTCTTTGAAGTTCAAAGCAAAGTGATCGAGGCTTTGGTGGGATTACTGGGCTGTTTTTATCATTTCTAACACAGGTAGAAAGTGTCTCCTTTGAGAGTCAGCCTTCTGTGAGGGCTTCTCCGCATCCTTTTTGCCTACTAATGCTGTGAGCATCTAAAAGGGTTGCTGATACAAATAAATGGCAACGGGCTGGCTGAGGTTTAGAAATAGAACATGCATCTAAATGTGCCAAATACAGGCATCTATGGGTGGCCACCCATTTGGAGGCATAACAAGTAATCATCAAGCAGTATGTATGCAAATGTTTGTTCATTACATGATTAAAACATTGACAGAAGCATCAGCGGGGAAAAAATAAAAAGTGTTGAATTGAGCTTTTGTAAAGATAGAATACACATACAGCACACTGCAGGAAACGGTGACGATGGGGACACCACCTGAATGAATAAGCAGTATTATCTGTCTCTTAAAGCCATCAAATAAGTATACTGGTATCTAATAACTAAATGCTATTTGTCTTGGTATGTCAAATGTAATCGTTTTTCTCGTTTTCTCTTGGAGATGAATAAAGAATGTATCTATCTCCCTATCTTGTTTCAAGGAGGATGGTATATGGACACAGTATATGTAAGGGTTTTCAGTCTGTCAGTGGTCTATGTTAAAATCAATAGGTTTATTCTAGTGTAAGCAGGTAAACCATGACATCACAGAACCTAATGTAGAAACCTATTGAAACATAGCCAACTGGCGTTTGTCATCAGATATGTGCTGTTACCTTGGTTCGATGCTCACTGTGACTCACTTGCCAAGTGGAGCTGGGGGGAGCCCCCCCTCCCCGTGTTGTTATTTCTCTTCTGAATGTGAGACATATGGTTAGTCTGACGTCCCTTCCTCCACACCTCTGTCCGTCTTTCTTCTACTCCTTCTTTCACCATCTTTATGTCTTCATGGTAGTGGTGTGTCTGGGGGGCCCTGACTGTATTGTCAGACGCATCACAGCACCAGATGTCCAATTTGCACTTCAACCTTGTCTGAATGGAGGGACTCATAGCAAGATGGGAGAGTGTGGATGGTCATGTCCTCCAAATGAAAGACATTGAATTGAATGTGCACTTTTTAATCCACCAAAACTATTTTCAGCATTCCGTACATTTTGTGGGGTTTGAGGACTGTATGTGGCCATATTAAATTTGTGGACTTTGCTCAACACCAGTTACAAAATCAGGTATGCAGTCATTCCTAGCCACATTGGTGTTGGAATTTTGTGGATTCATTCTATTACGGTTTTTCAAAATACATCAATAAATTATCACTACGGCCTGTTATCAGTCAAAAATATGCATGTTGAATTAAATTTGGTGTACATATAGTGGAGAATGCCACTGATTGGAGTGAGTTGTGGGAGACAGCAGCTCCTGTGTAAATGTTCATTTCATGTGTCCTTTTGTTAATAACGCGATTGAAGTGCACCGTGAGTCTCTCCTTAGCCACAAACAACTGTATTATATTACAGTAGTATTCTACACTGGTCACTTAGCAACCTTACATGGATGAGACGATAGCCACCACAGGAAGTACACTGTCAATGCTAACACATGAGTCTGCAGTATGTTATGTCTTGTTCATGTCCAAGATGTCTTATTTTCTATCATTATATCTACTATATGGGTAGTATAAGTGTAAAAGAGATTATAGGGGTGTTATTTCAAATGTGGCGTGCTCTAATAATGGTACAAAATGTATTTAGAAGGTCATAAACAAGTTTTCTATGCTGTAACAACAACAACAACAACAAAAAATTGAGATAAGGAGTTCTACTTTCTGTTTAGACATTTCTGTGTGGAGTTTGCATGTTCTTCCTTCTACCTGCGTGTCTGGGTTTTATCCATGTGCTCCAGTTTCCTCCCACATTCCAAAATAGGTTAATTAGAGACTCTAGATTGTCCATAGGTATGAATGTGAGTGTTTGTTTATATATAACCTGCGATTGACTGGCGACCACTGGCAGGGGTACTGGTTGCCAGTCACCTTAATTCAGCGCCGACGCTGCAATTTGCAATAATTGTAAAGTGCTGCAAGGGGTGAGTAGGGAGTCTTCCCTAAATACTCGTAATCTAGTATCACAGTTGAGGAAGCATCACTTTGAACGACACACAGCTAGCGTATCTGTGTGTGGGAGCAGTGCAGAATGAGACCAGTTTATAATTTCACTGGTTGCATTTGTTCAGAATTTCATACTTTGCACTTTACTTTGTTCTTATAAGGATGTTTGTGCCACACAGAAATATGCAGCATTCCATATTGTCAGAATATGTGAAGTGCAGAATAATATTGTTACATCATCGGTAAGAAAGGCAATATCGACCATCTTCTTGGACCAGGGGTCGCAAACTTGCGGACAGCGAGCCATTTGCGGCCCACGAGATGATATTTTGTGGCCGCCACCTAAATATGACAGTTTAGTTATTTATTTATATTTTGTCTTGTCCAGCATCATAACAGCTGAATGGGAGTCAAGCTGCCTTTAAATGCTGAGCAAAATGTCTTTGCCAAGGGAGACTTCATAATCCAAATGAGTCTCCCTTGACATTTGACTGCGTTTATTATGAATTTTGTTGCGCCACATTTCGAACCTGACCTGAAAAGGGATGGTTGGGGGATGGGGGATATAAGAAAGGGTGCAGAAGAACCTCACAAACATATTTCAACTATATTGTAAACAACCGTGATAATCACAATTTCAGCAACAACCAGAACAGTCACAGAGCAAAATGAGCAAAAATACAGGGGAAATAAAACAAAAACAATAATAATAATAATAATACTAATATACATGTACAGATATACATATACACATATATACATATATATATACATACATACATATACATATACATACACACATATATACACATACATACATATACATGTATATATACACACACACATATATACATATATATATGCATATATACATACATACATATACGACAGTCAAATATGACAGTTTAACGTGTAAGTGCAGCCTTCGAGTTTTATATGAATACCATTTTTTTTTTTTGACCGGGCCTGACGTAAACAGGGAAATATTTTTCAATGAGTGAAAGTTACAGCAGTGCTGCTATGGCGATTTTTCTTCTGCGCCTGGCTAGGTAAGCGCGGGCATTCATCCCAGCACGCTGTGTTCACAACACGTCCGTAAGCGTTTTAAGTTGACGCCCAATGTGATATTACACTGGCAGCCACAAGGCAGTGAGAAAGTATTAAGTCTGAATTTGCAAGATGAGTTAGAATTCAACTCACACTGAACTTGCGGAATCACAGAAGGTCAATAGTAAACACGACATCCTCACTAAGGGTGTCATAAAGAGCCAAAACATCACACATCTATACAACAAGCAGATAACAAGACAAGACACTGTTAATAAGGGGGGAGTACACAGTAAACAACAACAACGTCATCTTGCATGTGCGGCAAGATAAAAGAAGGGTGGGGAACTTGTTGCTGTGGTCTGCGGTCTGAGTCCAGTTGGATATGTGCGGGGTTCAGTTGGACTGAGTCAAGCTGAGCGTGAAGAAAAACCCAAAGACTGAGGTTAAAGAGCTGTCAAATTTATCTGAAAACTGAAATTTATTACTGATTTAAATACACTGTACTTATTAGTTCTTAATTTGTTTATGTATTTGTTAATTGTTGTATTAGTAGTTTTCTACAGAAAACAGGTATACGGCTGACAGGACAGTATGTTCTATACCACAAGGCGCCACACCATTTTATGTGGCCCGCGAAGGCCTGAGAATAATGTGTCAATAATGCAATTCAGCTTTTTCTTTCTCAATATTTGTGTTCTTTCTTTAATGTTATGTGACATGAACAATATATTGAGAACATTTGTTTGTTATCAAAAAGAAATTCTTGAATGTATGCTTGTCGTCTTGACATTCACTTCACTCTTCATTTCTAGGCAAGCTATCAATTCTAATAATCAAATGCACGGGTGATTGTGTAATAATATGATGAGGTTATATTCATAATTATCCATCCATCCATTTTCCACCACACTTGGAACGCTGGTATGCTGGAGCCTATCCCAGCTGTCCTCCGGCGAGAGGTGGACCGGATGATCATATACATTACAAGTGGCCCTCTGAGGCCAGTCATAACTTCAATGTGGCCCTCAACGAATAGGAGGTTGACATCCCTGTTCTGTACAAATTGACTACCAAAGTAGGGATGTACCCGTGGAAAGTAATTTTCTGTTTATTTGTTGATTGATGGAGAATTGTATTAGTAGTTTTGCACACAAGCTGTGTACACCAGCGTCCTTGTTTAAGGTAAATTGAGTTTGAGACTCCTCCAATAGACTGTGCAGGTATACCTAATGAAGTGTCTGGAGTAGCGCTTGAAAAACAAATACTGAAGCTACTACATTCTCTTTAGCATCAATTAATGTTGCCTTTTGTGGTGTTATGGTAAAATGCACACACATACTTTTTTTTAATGACCATACTATTATCATAGGGACAAAAACATTACAAATTGTCCCAGTCTGAGCCCTGTGAGTCCTGGATCATTATCTCTTTGACTTAGTCAGCTTCCTGCTCAGCTAAGTTGCCTGTTGCGCCAGTCTGCATCTCCTACAGCGCATTACCCTAACACAGCATCTTTGTATCACCGTGGCATCTGTGTTTTGACGGTTGTCAAAATGCTATCGCAGGAAAGTATAACTCCAAGCCTCCTTGTGATTTTTGGTAAATGAATCCAATTTCCTTTCTACCCTTTCTTCCATTTTGGAAATGAGCTCATTTACTGTTGCATTTTTTGGTCTCATTGCTAAATTTCAATATTTGGCAGTAAAAAAATGACGTCTGTGGTTGTCTGCCAGTAGTTAAGTAGGACAAATAGCAATTTTGTAAAAGCACAATTTTACCTTTCAAACTCTGCTATCAGCGACTCCGAGGGTCTTGTTATCTGCAATCTTAGTTAACTGTGGTTTGTAACTCTTGAGTGCATTTTCCATCACAACAGCTACATGACTGCTTTCATGTAGTTCGAGGTGTGTGCACGCCGTTCCGTCGGGGTCACCTCCGCCCATGTCTGTGTCAGTCGTAGTTGTAATTCCCACGATTTGGTGATGAATGTCTCTCGTGGAACACGAGCGCGGGGCCTGGCCCAGATGGAGCTCTATTAAGCTGTTAATAAACGAGGATTCTTCTCTGCTCTGCCTGCATCTGTGGCATGGAAGGCACTTACAAATTTGCAAACACACACATACGCATGCACATACATGCCACACACGCTCACAGAGCCAAAATATTATAATGAAGTAAAGCGAGCCAGATGGCTGAATTAGAAAGCAGTCTCGTTTTCTCTTTATCTCTTCCTCACTCTCCTTTTCTCTCAGCCTGTCTCTTCCACATTCTTCTGTGTCTCTCTTCTCCTTCGACATCCTTCCCCCACCCTGTGTCTCCACATAACGCATCATAGGTGCTGTCATAGGTGACCACCTGGCTCAGGTTTAAGAATCCTTAAGATAAAAAACTGAGACAAAGGGCAAAGGAACATCCTGTAACTAATAGAAAAATAAGAACTTAAGCCAGCCAATATCTCGGTTTAAAAGATTCCAAGGACAAGATGTGTCTTTGACAGTGGCTCAAATGAGGATCTCTGGAGACAGGAACGCCATCCTGTACTTAATTAAAGCATCGGGAGACCCAGGACTACTCACAGACCATTCTGTGGCAAAGCTAATGAAATCTCTGGGAAGATGGACTGTAAATGACAGCTGTCTGCCCTGCCCGATTCTCCATCATCATCATCATCATCATCATCTCCCAAGCACACTGTACTCCCAAAACCCTAGTGGAGGAGTCAACCAAAATGGCTACAGGGTGAGGTAGATCAGGTTCAAAAGAGAGTGGCAAAGTACAAAGGCTTGGACACTGAGGTGTCGGGGCTGGCATCTGTCGCTACAGCCGTTGCCCACGGTGGCATTCACTACTTTACTTTGAATTAGCCCTCTTCTGGCTTCACGGTTAACACCTGAGGAGATCATTATGAGACTATTAGGGAACAGGAGAGAGAGCGGCAAAGAGGAATGAATATCTTATACTGCCGAGTGTAAACAGTCTGTCAGTCTGAGAACTTTCACTCCCCCTGGAGATCCCTTTCTCCTTAGACAGAATGACAGAGACCTCATGGGAATAACGCCAGGCTTTCTCTCCCCCTCTTTGTTTCCCACATAGACTGACAGATCACAAATTCACAACACTAAGCCCTATTTTAATACCACTTTTTCACTGTACACAAGGACGACTTAAAGTAAACAATCTTTTTTCTATGCCTAATGCTTTCTCTCATTCTTGCATTCTCTTTCTCTGGGTATGCTTTGTTGTTGTTGCCACTGTTGTTGTTTTGTGTGTATTGTTTGGGGGGATTTTCTTTTTTTGCCATCCTTTATTTTCTGCAAAAGCACAACTGCTTTCTTGGGTGTAGACAGTGATACAGCACAGAGCGCCTCTTTGGGTCCATTATAAAAATGGGTCCAATGCTATTTCCTGCACACCCGTTTGTTTGGCTAAGTGGTGTTTGGAGAGAGTGCGGGACTACAGAAATGAAAAGTATTTCTGCTGTATACTGTGCACCTGACAAATACAAAGACATGGACAAATTCATATTGTACATACTGTAAGTCCCAGTGCTGGCTGTTTATATGCACTACATTGTGATGGCTTGCTATAACAAACTTTACATTACACAATAAATTGTTTGTAATAGCTGAATTACATGTCAATGTGGACATGTCTTTCTTACTTTACTAAATAAAGTATTATTAAGGATGTTGGTCGTTGATATGCCACTTTCACTGAAGTATATTGATTGAGAGGCAGAGGATACTACTTATTTACTTTTGTTGTCCTCGTCATTTTTTTAGTTTATTTCAATTCCAATGTGAAGACAAAAAGCCATTATTAAAACCTGGGTTTAAGTAAATCCATGCAATATGTAGGATTTTGTTTTGTTTTAGTGCACGTAAATGTACTGCGTGTGGTACCACTTTTTGGTGGTATACAGTTAACATGCTTATCTCCATGCCACTCAGCCTTGCTGAATGATGTTGCCATTGGCGGACATGAGACATAGCCAAAACTGAACCCCAAACTAACCATTGCGTTCACATTTACTTAAAAAAATAAGCTATATTGGCATACTGTACATCACTTAGTACAATTCACAGTTCCACATGTCGAAATCAGTGGGAAGAAGCAAATCTTATTTAACCCTACCCCCCTTTTCACTACAATTGCCATTGATTTGTTCGCTTCCTGTATTCCAAGAATACTTTTTTGTCATTTTAACTACGTAGTTAAAATTATACTGTAAGTATAACACTGTGGTGAGTCTAGGTTTATAATCACTGTAGATAAATGGCTGCTGGGGCCCTGCAATTATTCATCAGCTGCCTCTGTCCACCAGGGAGAGCCAGAGGAGCCCAGAGGGTGACATCTTTGGCTCCCTCCCCCCAAGCAGCATGTCCAATGAAACTCTTGGATGAAATGCATGATGAGAAGCCGTTAAAACTGTGTTTTTTTTAACTTCAAATTTGTATTGGTACTTGTATATTTCTTAGCTTGCCTAGAGTGTTAAGTTGCTGTGTGATGAATTTAGTGTTTCTTTATAAGATGACATCATGAGTCAGACTGTAATGTTAAGTATTGGCCTCCTGCGATTTCCAATTACAATCTCACTGTGAGGTTTTTCATAGCTCATGACTGGCCCAGGAGAGCCAACTGGTTCTCACCGACTCGTGCGTGCCACAATATGCCATATTATGATTTGGACATGTACGGCTTACTACATATATAGTATGTACACATCTATTTTTCCATTTCAAATTTAGTAGGTGCGGCTTACACACTCGTGCATCTTTTTGCTTAGTCCAATTTTTGTAATTTTATTTAAGTGCAATTTTTGCTAAACGAGGAGAGTCATTTTTGTTGTCATGTTCATTTTATTTTCATAATTTTTTTGGCTGTTTAGTTTAGTATGTTTATATCTGTACCGCTTATCCTCATTAGGGTCACGGGGATGCTGGAGCGTATCCCAGCTGGCTTTGGGCGAGAGGCGGGGTACACCCTGGACTGGTCGCCAGTCAATCGCAGGGCACATATAGACAAACAAACATTCACACTCACATTCATACCGATGGACAATTTAGAGTCGCCAATTAACCTAACATGCATGTTTTTGGAATGTGGGAGGAAACCAGAGTACCCGGAGAAAACCCACACACGCACGGGGAGAACATGCAAACTCCACACAGAGATGCCCAACGGAGATTTGAACCCAGGTCTTCCAGATCTCCTGACTGTGTGGCCAATGTGCTAACCACTCAGCCACCGTGCGGCTAGTATGTTATTATGTTTAATTAATGTTAATATGTTGAATTTATTTTTATTTAAAAGCTCTTGGCATTTTAATTAAATGTTGCTCTAGAGAAATTAAAGTTTCTTGCTTTTGATGTGGTGTACTCACAATTTTTCGCTATATACTGTATTATCATTATATTAATGTTGACAATATTTTATCTATCCATTCTATCCATCCAGTTTCTATGCCACTCATTCTCGCTGGGATCACAGGTAATTTGCAGTGTTGACAGTGTTACATACATATAGTATTATTACATCAATGAACAAATGGTCTCAAAATAATGTTGATAGTGATATCAATCACCGGCAATGATTTGTAGGACAAATATCGTCCAGCAAAATGTGTCATTGTGACCTACTTGATGCTGCATGCGGGACTTTTGTCGGCCTCTTTGCTGAGGAGTTTAAGAAGGTAACCACAGTCTCTTTCAACAATTACCATTAAGCCTTCAACCTGGTGTTTTATTGGGAGGTGTCAAGGGGATAAAGAGTTGTCAAGGGGATGAAGAGTTGATGTCAATGCCCACACACTTCAAGGACTTTTATCAAGACCTGAAACATGTGCATTAGTCACACTCTTCCCTTCATCTGTACAACCTTCCACTGCTCCTCCTGTCAGCTGTTCACTACAGTATGACCTGGCACCAGATTCCTCGATTCCTCCTTCTGGGTATTACCTTCTCTTCCTTTGTCTTCTCACATTCCTCCACTCAACTCTTGTAAGTCCTTTGGCTTCCTCCTTCGACCTCTGTTCTTGTTTGCATCGCCCCAATGCTTTCTCTGCACAAATAAACTGCAGGCGCCCTAGTGACCTCAGCCTCAGCAGGCCGGTTCACCCATAGTTGTGGTCACAGTGATGTGTAAAGTTTGCTTCTCTTTCAGGGTACAATCAGCTGTACTGTTGATTCTTATTATTTTATCCATTGACTCACACATCATCTACACAGGCATCATATACAGTATATTCAATATCAGTGCGTTCACTGTAAGGGAGAGACAATTCAAGTTTAAAGCGTGACTGATTCCATATACTACTTTTTAGAATATTTAATATTCAAATCAGACATTTTAAACAAAATTTGCTCATTCCTGTAGGTTGACTGACAGCTTCTGAGACAAAATTACTCATATTTTGATTAAAAAAAAAAAACATTTGAATCCATGCTCTCATGTACACTCCTGCTTTTGTGTCTCTTTTTGCATCCTAATTGATAATTTTCAGATCCACTTCTATGCCAGAATCTCTTCCTGTACTTCATTAAAGGACAATTACCAATGTCTGCCTGTGACTTTATGAACTCAAAACGTTTTTGTTTCTAGGATTTGGCAATCCTGTAAATCACTAAACTAACATTTAGTAGTTTGAGCACGTTTTTTATAACTGCTTCACATCTGTGTGGCAGGGAGTCAACCAACATGTGGCACCTTTCAGATGTTATTCCACTCCAAGATCATTTAACAACATTCCACAATTCATTATCTTAATCTGGTTTTGCTTCAGAAACAGCATTTGTCACAGCATTTGTAATTTTACTCTCTTTAGTCCACCAATTGTTCCTCCATTTCTTTTTAGGCCAGTTGATGCGTTCTTTGGCAAATTGTAACCTCTTCTGCACATGCCTTTTTTTTTACGCAGAGGGACTGTTCGGGGAATTTTTGCAAATAGATTAGTTTCACACAGATGTTTTGTAACTGTCACAGTACTTACAGGTAACTCCAGACTGTCTGAACATTCTGATTCTTCATTTTCATAGTTGTCTTCCATTTTCCGCCTCTGGTTTTGCTCTCCATTTCAAGGCATTGGTGATCATTTTTGCTGAACAGCCAAAAATATTTTGCACCTCTTCGTAGGTTTTCCTTTCTCCGATCAACTTTTTAATCCAAGTATACTGTTCTTCTGAACAATGTTTTGAATGACCCATTTTCCTCAGGTTTTCAAAGAGAAATGCATGTTCAACAAGTGCTGGTTTCATCCTTAAATAAGGGACCACATGACTGACATCTGTTTTTTAACAAAATTGATCACTGATAGAATGCTACACTGGTATTTTTTTTAAACACCTATTTTTCAACTAATTGCACAGCCTAAAGAGCGTGCATGTCAAGAATGCTGGGTCTTGTTTGTTTTCTGAGAATCTATCGCACCTACTGGTAACTTGTTTGCCATGTTGCACTAAAAACATACTTATAACAGTGATTCATTTGGTTAGTCACATTGCGCTGCTATTATTTTGAACGCTACTGTATATAATAGTTTTAATGTAATATCATTTTAAATTTTTTCTTAAGCACAATTATTCTAAACAATACTCAGTTACACAAATAATTACAGTTGTTTTGTTGGCTACTCCACCCACATATGACTACATATTTAATGTATTGCATATTTATATAAAAATATATTTGTTTTGGTTGTTCCTTGGTGTATGTTCTTTTTGTGGAAAAAAATGATGTAGCGTTTAAAATACATGATTTTTCTGATTATTATTTCATATGAAACTGCTTTTTGCCCTGCGATTGACTGGCGACCAGTCCAGGGTGTAGACCGCCTCTTGTCCAAAGTCAGCTGGGATAGGCTCCAGCATACCCGCGACCCTAATAATGATAAGCGGCATAGAAAATGGATGTATGGATGAAACTGCTTTTGCCATTTGCAATATTTACAGCTCTTTCAGCTTTCTTCTTATAAAATGTCTTTTTTTAATTTGGACTTTATTCTCGTTATTCGTTATCCTCATAAAATTACCACTTTTTTTGTTGCTCTTAATATTTTTTTCTATATTCTTGTAAAATTACTTGTGATTTTTTTTCTCTCTTTTTTTGTTAAAGTATGTTTTTACATTGTGTCGTGGGCCATTTAAAAAACATGTTTATTGTTTTTATTCAGATGTGTCACTGCTTTAGGTTTGCCTGGCTGCATTTGAAACACATACAGACATACAGTACATACATAAAGCATAGCGCACAGTCAGTATTAAAGAATAAACTTTGGATCTCTTTTTGCTCTAATCAATTTATAACACATTTGTTCTGTTATTTTTTATACCAGTTCTTATTCTATATGAGATGGTGCTCAGCCACCTGAGGCACTGAACAAATAACATATAGTGCAAATGAAATTTCCTGCGAGGCTTATTGATGTTATTAAAAAGTAGCATACCAAAGCCCGAAATCATTTTAGTCTTCATCAGTCTGGCTGACATTTTAGTGAATTAACTGTTGGCGGCTGGGTGGGGGGAGTGGAGATGACATGTGGTTGTTTTGGTTCTCCTAGCTGTTTTTCAATTTTTATAAGGGTCAAATTGTGGATCGATCATCTCATTTGGTCAAACCGGGGTGGGCTTTGATTGGCTTTCATAACGCTAATATGTGTCTGGTGTGGATGTGGATGTGCATGCTCTTCATAAGCAGTAAATCAAGTTAGCATTGAGCTTGTTTGGGCATGAAAGAGCACGGTGCTACTGTCATTATTCAGGCTATCGTGAAAAACATCAAACACATTATTGCTGTCCTCCCCTTCTTTTCGCTTGTGTCACGTGATAACACATATTTATCGTCAGCATGAATAATAGATTATTTTATTTAATGACACTATTTTATGGTGTATAGATTTATTTTGTATGTAGTTGTTGTCGTTCTGCTCTTGCTCGTCCACTGCAGGTTGAACATTTGTGCAAATATTCTTAATTACATTATCAGTATGTTGCTTGATATTTTGACCATGAGTCTATAGCAGCAGTACAGTCATCCCTCGCTACAAAGTAATTAATTAATGAAATGATCACTGTTTCAAGGCTGAATACAGTCTATTATTAGCAAAAATAAGTATGCATATTGGGAGGAGTTCGGTGAGGCTATGGAGCACGACTTTCGGTCGGCCTCGAAGAGGTTCTGGCAAACCGTCCGTCACCTCAGAAAGGGGAAGCAGCCCCCAGTTCACAGTTTTTACAGTGCGGACAGGGGCTTGCTGACCTCGACTGTGGATATAGTTGGTCGGTGGAAGGAATACTTTGAGGCCCTTCTCAATCCCACTGACATGCCTTCCGTAGAGGAAGCAGAGTCTGAGGATATGTACGTGGACAGTTCTATCACCGTGGCTGAAGTAATTGGGGTAGTTCAATCACTCCCCAGTGGCAAGGAGTGAGGTCTTGCCTCAGGTGGAGGAGTTCAAGTATCTCGGGTTCTTGTTCACGAGTGAGGGAAGGTTGGAGCGTGAGATCGACAGACGGATCGGTGCAGCATCTGCAGTAATGCGGGCGCTGTACCGGACCGTCGTGGTGAAGAGAGAACTGAGCCGGAAGGCAAAGCTCTCTGTTTACCAATCGATCTACGTTCCCACCCTCACCTATGGTCATGAGTTATGGATCATGACCGAAAGAATGAGATCGCGGATACAAGCGGCGGAAATGAGTTTTCTTCGTAGGGTGGCTGGACTCACCCTAAGAGATAGGGTGAGGAGCTCGGCCATCTGGGAGGAGCTCAGAGTAGAGCCGCTGCTCCTTCACATCGAGAGGAGCCAGTTGAGGTGGCTCGGGCATCTAGTCCGGATGCCTCCCGGGCGCCTCCCTGGTGACGTGTTTCGGGCACGCCCAGTCGGGAGAAGGCCCCCGGAAAGACCTAGGACACGCTGGAGGGACTATGTCTCACAGCTGGCCTGGGAACGCCTTGGTGTCCTCCCAATGGAGCTGGAAGAGGTCGCTGGGGACCGGGAAGTCTGGACTTCCCTACTGAAGCTGCTGCCCCCGCGACCCGGACCCGGATAAGCGGTGGAAAATGGATGGATGGATGGAAGTATGAATATTTAAGCAAATTAAGTACACAATAATTAATTAAATTAAGCCTTTTCAAACTTAAAAATGGCTAAATGTGCTACCGGTGTATATGCTGCTACTTTTTTCTTAAACCTTGAACCCTGTGTCTTATACAGTGGTCTGTTTGTACGTGTGTGTCTGTGTGTGTGTGTATACAGTATATAAACATCGGTGCACATACACACACCGTGCATAACTGTAACCATACGTGGTCATATTGCATCTGGTTAGCCATCAAGTCTAGGAGATTAACATTTAGTCACACAACAGTCAGCGTACAAATGTTTTGCATCTGTATTGTTTCCACCTAAGATTGAATCTAAAGATGATGACTCATCTGTGAGACAGTAATTGATTCTTTTTTATGTGTTTGGGCTCTCAGTTGGTGGACCTCCGACTACCAAGCGTGACTGGGATGCCGACACGCTTTGTTGCTGCGGCACTGCCACTAGCCCTTGTTTGCTCATCAGGCCGATATTGCAGAACCAAGCTGAGCAAGACATAGTAGGGGAAAAAATGAAACAAATTGAATAGAAAGTTGTTAACATCACCGAAGCATGAAAGTCTTGTCCTGGGGTTGGAATGACTCGTACAGTATACAACGTTCTTTAGTGCTGTGGCTGCAGGGATAAACATAACTTACATCAGCCCTTCTTGTGTCCTGGAGATTTCCTCCTCTGGTACTTACAACCTCAACATTCTTACACTAAGATTTAAGCACACGGACCATGGTGGAAAAACGGGGTATGATTTATCATATAGGCGCTCTTACCTGGACTACTACACAAAAAGCTTTTTTAAATTTATAGCAATTTGAAGATATCATCCAACAATGTTACTGACATGACCTTTTCTTGTGCATGTTTTTGCCCTCTCCAGATCATCACTCAGTATGTTTATGAGCTGCTGGAGACAAAGTGCAACCTGACTAAAGCAATCTTACCAGTAAGTACTCTTAGCAAAAAAAAAAAGACCATTTATATTTTTGAGTTATGCCATTGTAGGGTAAATGCAACTAGTGAATATGAAAATAGACATAAATGCATTACCATGTTATTATAATACTGAAAACAGCATACAGACAATAAGTTTCTCCTTTTCATCGGTCCCATTTTCTTTACGTATTTCCTCTCTTTTCCTCTTGCTACCCTATATGCCCAAATCCTTTGTGCAAAAGTGTCTCCTTAACCAACTGCTTTGTGACGTGTTCTTCCAAGGGCCTGGCAGTGCAGCATTCTGCACACAATGCTTTGCATTTATGTGCTCTAAAAGGGGAACTTCTACTCTTGTGGAGATCTTCTTTGGCCATATCATCCAAACTCAGCGCATTCACCTTTTATTTGCTGTTGAAAACATGTTTGGCTCTTTTTCTCTTTTTGCCCTTATATATATATATATCTATATCTATATATATCTATATCTATATATATATATATATAGATATAGATATATATAGATATAGATATATATCTATATATATACACACACACACATATACACTGTATATATATATAGTCTAACTCTATTAATCTATCTGTCTCTTCTTTGTCTGTCTGTAAAAGCAGTCATCATTTTTCAGGACTGTTAGCTCTAGCAGACTTAGCAGAAGCACAAACGGGGTCCATAAATCAAGCCCTAGCTAGGGATTTAGCACCTTTCATTAGCCCCCATACACATTTACTGGTTTATCTGCCTGGACTATTTAAGTCATTATTCTTCTGCAAAATCTCCTCGTTCTGCTTTTCTGTGGCCCACCTTCCTGTGTGTACTAATATATGGCGTGTGCATTTTGTATGTTAGTGGCGGGTCCATCCACCTGTGTTGTATTGAACTTGTGACCAATGATTTTAAGAAGATTAACTGCAGCCAAGTATAGTGAGAGGGAATGAGGAGAACCAGAGAATAAAAGGGCAAGATTTTCTCCCCCACTCTGTTTTCTTTGTCTGCTTGGATTAAGTTCTTGCAGCTGCCACCCATGGCTTTTTTGGACAATGTTTGTCTCCTGCGAGATTCCCCTTGCCGTACTAGGAAGCGCATGTACACACACTCACTTATCCTCCTTATCACTATCTGTCTCACTTTTAATCACTTGCTGTTTTCTCTTCATGGTTAGCGTGATGACACACCGTTAGTTTTTCAAGGCATCAATCCAAACGAAGGCTGTCTTTACAAACACGTGCAATCAGTGATGCTTTCCACAATGAAGCCTTTCAGGCAACATCAATTGAAGACTTAAATGTAAAGTCACAAGTTGACGTTCTTGACTGAGTGCAAAGTGTCAGTGCAATCCTATTTAAAGCAGGAGATGCAGCAAATAACAGCAACATTCATAATTGGAGGAGACTAGATGTTTTCTGATATAAAAGCTTTTTTGGCTGTGATTCAAACAGCAACGTGACTAAATTATGTTTCCATGTTTTTACATCAGCTTGACGCCACTGTGGATGAGCCTTTTACTTTTTTCTACCTAAGCCCCAACGCCTTGTCCAACCCATCCAAGCTACTGGTGCTGATCCAGGGCAGTGGTGTGGTGCGGGCCGGTCAGTGGGCTCGAAGACTCATCATCAATCAGGACCTGGACTCAGGAACTCAGATCCCCTTCATCACCAGAGCCATTGAGGTAGGAGAATTAACTTTATTACTTGATTTCGGTTTCCTTCCACAGTTCAAAAACTTGGATGCTAGGTTAAATGGAGACTCTGACTTTCCCATAGCTCAGTGTGTCAATGCCAACGTGAATGATTGTCTATATGTAATTTGTGATTGACTGGGTACCAGTCTGGGGTCTACCCATCTCTCACCCGAAATCGGAAGGGATAACATGAGATTACAACATAATACATATAAATTTAAATGTACATCAAGTTTTTACAATCACTGCAATTTGATTGATTGATGTTGGCATTCTAATAAACAGTAATCCTGTTGTGAATGTGGTCGGCATTCACATGGTAAATATGGGCAGTGTATGGCACATATCATTTATAAGCTTTACGTTGGTTGGTTGCACATATTTCAAATGTACTGTTTATTTCACATTACGTCATAAACTGCGTCCACCAGAAACTTTTATGCTGAATTGTGGACCTATAGCTATACAGTAGGATATTAGTATACTCTATTAATTTTGTTTGCAGGTTTTAAATAAACTAAACTAAACTAAAACTGGTACACCTCACACAGTGTGGAGAGTTGCTACCTGAACGAATAGTGAATTGAATTAAGGAGGACCGATAAATCCATTAAAATCCATGTTTTTCCAATACTACGAGGTGTGTGAAAAAAGTTCCAGGACAGGTCATGTTGGTCACATTCTTTCGTGTGAGGGGCACTGTCCATTGCAAGTTCTTGTAACAGAACCAGGGGATCAGGCAGTATGTCTACAAAGACTATAGCTGTATTTTTAGTGCGATAAGAGGCGATGGTTGCATCAGGACACCATGTAGCTGCTCACAATGCCCTGAGTACTCAACAGTTCCTGTCCGAGAAGAACATCACCGTCCCCCCAAGCTCAAGATGGTTATCAAGGAGACCCGTTTTCAAGCTGTGGATGACATGAAGATGGCCTTGATGATGAAGCCGCAAAAGATCCTGGAAGAATCCTTCCAGACGTGCATGAATGCGCTGCACAGAAGCCTGGGAAAGTGCACCAGACTCCAGGTGGATTACTTCAAAGGGAAAACCTTGTAGTTTGTGGCTTCAATTTGAAATATATCTTTTGTAACACCAGTCCTGGAAGTTTTCTTACACACCTCATATATTAATTAATAAATAATGCATTTTTGTGGCTGAATACCACTTGTTAGTAAAAAAATATGGATATTTAGGCAAAGTCTGCATAGAGTTTGCCTATAGTAAACATTTTCAAGCATTAAAACGGCTACATGAACTCAAATACAAATACTTTATATGGTATGACCAGGCATTCACTGATCAGGTGTCAGTGATTTTACTGTAAAGTTTGGTGAGGCACACAAGCATCAAACTTGATCGCCAGATCAACAGGCTTTTATTGGAGGATTGAATTATCTCACAACAGGCACCATAATAACAACAAAATATTATTATATTATGTAAATAATATAATATAATATTATAATAATGACATGGGTAACTGTTGCGGCCGTAGTCCAGCTAAGGCTCAACTCTGAACCCCCGACGTCACTTCCCATCTACCTGTCCATACATTTATTAGAACACACACGAGCACAAGTCTTATTTATGTCAGATAAATGGCTTATTTGGAAAATCCTATCCTAAAATGAGGTGTGCCCAAACTTGTTCTTAGTAGTCTACTGTATAAGAAAGTAGACTTCATTAGTCACATTAAAGATACATATGCAGATGGTTCTCGACTGATGGCATCCTACCTTACAATGTTTCAGGGTTATAAACACACTCCCATATTTTAATACTGTGCAAAAATAAATATGGGCTAGAAAGAATAATGTAACAAGTCGCTGCACTGAGGAAAGATAGGGTCTTTTTTTTTTTTAAATCACTTTTTAAAAATTAAGCTCCATTATGTTTCCCAAGCATAAAGCAGACACTTCTGGTGGAAGCATGTGAACAAAGTGAAAGAGAAAAGCAAAGTGAATCTTAAACGCTGAGTGGAGACATAGACATTAACAGCATGCCTGACCTGAGCCGCTCAAACGCTGAAACGATCATAATGGATAAAGATGTTATCTTTGAACATGTGAAGGTATCTACTGCTACAACAGTGATGACTAAGCAGCGTGGTGGTCTCATTAGATGTGCTTCTTCCAATAAGCCTGTCTCTCCCTCCCTGCAAAGCCCAAGTAGTTTGACAGACATGCCCAACGCCTTCACCTTTTTGTGTATCTTTAATTAGGTATTGTTCAATGAGTTGTTGTTAAGAAGGTGCCTGATCACACACCTGTGAGCACAAAGCACAAGCAATTATTTACTCATGTCACATGTACATGTGTAAATACAACCTAAAGCCTCTTGCAATTTTCATTCTCACCTCTTCGCTAATTTGTCAAGGCTGACCACCTCTAGCTTTAATTTCATCGGCCGGCTGTTCAAATTGACTTAGGGGGGTTCTTGTTCTCCCTCTCCCCGCCTTCGTCCCTCCACAGCGTCCATCTGAATGTCATTAAGACTTTGGCTGCAATAAAAAACCCTTTTTCCAGCTGTGCACAACTTGTGGATATGTTTGTGTTGCATGCCTGCGTGTCCACGGATGATTCAGTGACTCGGAGAGTGTCTTTGAATTGCGTTTAGCCAGGCTGGGATTGCAGTGGAAGGAAGCACTGTGCTGTGCGGAGCCAAATTGACAGGCTAGATATAGAGAACATGGTAGTGCGAGTCTTGCTCGTTCATCATAGTAAACAAGAATTCCTACACTCTGACAAATCATCACCCAGGCGTTTACACAGACAGACTTTGCAGTGTGGTGTGCACAGGAAAGACAGTCACATTTGTAGTCAATTTGGGCTGTCTGCATCTATTTTGACAGTGTTTGTGGCTCAGCCCGTCATTGCAAGAAATGTGTGTGAACACCGTTTGAAGTGAATGTACAACAATGGCTGACACCATTCTGCACCATTTGGGGAAAATGTACAGCTTCACTTGTACTGAATTAACAAGTATACAAGTCCATTCATCTATATTTTACAAGCTTATGGGAAGACTGATGACTTGGACAGAATATGGACTGGGGTGGGGGGGTGGGGTATCATTTGAGGCAAGCATTCAATCTGGTGTGGTGACCGACAATCGCAATCAAGAGTCACTGATTTACTTGAGCTACCTACGTGTTTTGTTTGTTTTTGTTTTCTAGCATTGTCATGTTACAGTATTTCTATTCATTCAGGTCTTTTAATACATGTACATATGTATATAATACATGTAATTTATAAAATACAGAACATGTCATCCAGGTCATTGCATTGACTGGGCATTGTGACAACTAGACTGTTCAGAGGGGTGCGTCTCCAAGCGAATTGAATGGGTTAACGAGGTCTTTTGAGTCAAAAGACAGGCTTACCTGTACTATGAAGGGGGGTAGGGGGTCTGTATCATCATGGTAACTTAGGCTGGAAAAGTGCTGCTGTTTTGTAACTTATTCGAAGATGGCGACACCATTGGTTGAGACTTTGGTGGACCTGGGAGAAAGACTACGACAGGAGTTTCTTTAACAAGATCACACTGATCCGCTAGCATCCCCCGATGAAGTTAGAGATATAGACTTTCAGCTGAGGGACTACGCTGCATTTGCTGACTTTTTAAGTGTGGAGAATAAAATGCATATGAAATATTAATTTAGCCAATGTTAGTAGACCTTTACGTCACAGCAGTCCTTACATGTGACCTCAACCCTGTATTACAAACTTTGCTGGAGGAATAAGCGCTCTGTGGCCTCAATCAACTGCAATTTAGCACTTCTATGTTGCAGCGAAAAGGAAAAACTTGTCACAAAAGAAAAACTCATTACAAAACACGTCAACACTGTCATCTAGAGCTCACTACCATGTACAGCATGTGAATTACAGTATATAGCAGTAAAATATGAAAACGATATAGGCCCATTTCAAAAGACAGTTCTTTCTCCAGTTGATTATATTTAAAAATTGGATAGGTGTTAAAATGTAAATGTTGGATAAATTAAAACACTAAAGGTATAGTATACTATACACTACACACTGCCCGCTATTGCACCATTTTTGAGTGTAAGTACAATAATATTAAGTCAGACAATCTTGGACTAAAGCTGTTCTATCTACCTACTTCTTTGGCACGGACTCATAAAGCCTCCTAAGATCTTTTCTAAGACAACCAGAGCATTCCAGTTGCAACTAATTCATATCGTTGACATTAAGAATGCACAAAATTGAAAACTTAGAGATTAAATAATGTAGCAGTTTTTTTAAAAAGTATTTTAGCTGTCATTTAAATGAATCTGAAAGTAAAAACGAAATTTTCAAATTTCAATAACAGTTTTGTAAAGGATTACTATATGTGGCACATCAGTGTCACAATCCTACATTTTTTTTAAAGCTCCAGAGCAGTTTTTGTGAAGTTACTCCTGGGAAGTCGAAAGAGTCAACTTGAGTGCATTGAGGGGAGAATACAGGGAGCACTTTTAGCTGTACAAAATACAACCTCATATTTACACACTGACACACACCAAATCAACAGCCCTACTTTGTGTGTTCACATCTAATCTGTGTGTGTCGGTCAGCACGTGAATGCTTTAAAATGCAGTTCTGACGCTCATAACCACGTTTCCTGAGAGCTAGTCAGCCTTTTTTCTCATCTGACGCCATCACAACTGTCAGTCATTGTGCATGTGGGAGAAATAGCTGATGGTGCAAGGTAGTGGGGCCTTTCCCACCACACAAATATTATAGCATTGTAAAGTCAATCTCGGTAGACATTTAAAGACATTACATTACCAACAGTATCAGTAGATTTTTCAAATCAATTGTTATATTTTCAAATGTATTTTGAATGGGATGGGAAAACCACTGACTGTTCTGAATTCCTGTTTTGATGCCAAAGTCAGGAGGAGAATGTTACTAAACTTTTCATAGCTGATTAATTAATTAGTTGACAATCAATCGTCTGAATTCTATTTCAGTTAATAATCACATCATAAGCCCAACCCTAGTGTTATCTTTATCGACCATTAGTTTCTATGGCAGACCTACTTTAGATAGGTGGGACATTTTGCTATTAGTCCTAATATGACACATAACGAAATGACTGTTTTTTAAATGTGTACCTGCACATAAATATGGATTGGTTTGTGTACACCATCACTTCACATTATGTCGTCACATCTAGCACCAGGTGTGGTTGAGTCATTTGTGCTGCGTGTGCAGATCTGCGTGTTGACTTTGTGGTTGTGCATGTGAAAGTGGTTAGTCCCATAGCCTCTTAAATGACAGGTGAGAGGAGCTTACTCCGCAGAGTTGGGGAAATATGTGAAAAAGATTAATCTGATAGGAAGTTGGTTGGGGTGCTGGTTTATGATTGGTTTGAAGGCAGCAGAGAAGAGGAGAAAGTGAGCTGCACGGAGAAGATTGAAGCAGAAAGAGCAAAATGAGAGGAGTGAGACTGCAAATGGGGCGGGACAGGATAGGTGCAAGTATAGAGAAAGAGAGGGAGAGAGAGAGTAGGCAGAAGCCAAGTATCTGACAGCTCCACTACTGGGAGAAGGCCTCTTAATGACAGCTTATTCCTTCATGATTTCAATTCCTGACAGTCGACAGGTCTGCTTGTTGCACCATGGCAGCTGTATCATTACCTTCTGGCCCTGTCACTGCTCTGCATCTTGAGACTGGGATGGTGGAGGGTGGGCGCTTGGGCTTTTGAAAGAGAAGCAGGACAAAAGGCAGATTGAGAGAGTCGATTGCTGGGTTACTGTCAGAATAATCAAGGAGTATCGAGAGGTGGGATCATTAGTTAAACTCTCTCTGTATAGATTGGATTTAGAGGACTTGACTTTTGGTGTCTGGGATGCACATGAAGTGTTGTCATCATGGCTATTCTGCCTGGAGACAGTCTATGGTGCAATGCACAATTCCATAGCTGGAAGAGGGGGGGAAATTTTGTAATTGTAGCAGCTGACCATCTATACACCACATTGTGGGTACACCATGGAAAGGTACCAGTAATGGCAAAGACAAAAAGTGTTTGGGTAACCGTAGAGCTTTGAATGAACCTTGTCAGAATGGGTCTTTGTGCTGGCTAAATATTACTAAAGCACATAAATGTAACATCAAAGATAAGGGAAGTACAAAATGTACATCGCCAGTTAAGCTTTGTGTAAAGAGACTCACCCTCGCAGGCATATGCAGTAATCCATTTACCGCATACTGCATGTTCATCACTGCGTCCGTCTCACATCATCACAGTAAAAGGGGAGCACACTATGTAATGCATGCATTCATGCATACAGCAGGTAACTTACTTTTTACGACTTGTATGGCAGTTAAAAAGATTACAAAAATATACGGGTGCAACGATACCTCGAACAATTCGAGCACCTCGAACACATAAAAATAGTCATGTATTTTTTTCTGCCTCAATGAATCGCTTACGTCACCTGCTCAGAGTCCCCCCCGCAGACTCACCACCTGCAGGGGCAAGCATAAGGGTCCGGTGTTGTGTGATTTGGGCAGTGGTCGGGGGCGGGTGTCCAAGCGACCTGGTCTTCGGCGGCCAAATCTGGTTCTTGGGACATGGAATGTCACTTCTCTGGTGGGGAAGGAGCCTGAGCTTGTGGAAAAGGAGACTCTTAGAGTCTATCATAGGGGTTCTGGAGAGCACCCCAGCTGGTTACTCCATAGTTCTGCTGGGAGACTTCAACGCCCATGTGGGCAATGACAGTGTGACTTGGAGGGGCGTGGTGGGGGGGAACGGCCTCCCTGACCTGAACCCGTGCGGTGTGTTGTTGCTGGACTTCTGTGCGAATTACAGTTTGTCCATAACAAACACCATGTTCGAACATAAGGATGTCCATAAGTGCATTTAGCACCAGGACACCCTAGGTCACAGGTCTATGATCGACTTTGTGGTCGTATCATCAGCCCTGCGTCCGCATGTTCTGTACACGCGAGTGAAGAGAGGGGCGGAGCTGTCAACTGACCACCACATGGTGATGAGTTGTATTAGATGGCGGGGAAAGATGCCGGACAGACCCGGCAGACCCATACGCGTAGTGAGGGTGTGCTGGGAACGTCTGGCAGAGTCTCCCGTTCGTCAACTCTTTAACTCTCATCTCCGGCAGAGCTTTGCCTGCATCTCGAGGGAGGACTGGGATATTGAGTCCGAATGGGCCGTATTCCGTGCTTCCATTGCTGAGGCAGCCAGTTGTAGTTGCGGCCTTAAGTTGGTCAGTTCCAGTCGTGGTGGCAAGCCCCGAACCCGATGGTGGACATCGGGGGTTAGGGCTGCTGTCAAGCTGAAGAAGGAGTCCTATTAAGCATGGATGGCTTGCGGGACTCCCGAAGCAGCTGACAGGTACCGGCAGGCCAAGCGGCACGCGGCTTCAGCGGTGGTCGAGGCAAAAACTCGAGTGTGGGAAGAGTTTGGTGAGGTTATGGAGCACGACTTTCGGTCGGCCTCGAAGAGGTTCTGGCAAACCGTCCGACACCTCAGAAAAGGAAAGCAGCCCCCAGTTCATACTGTTTACAGTATGGACGGGGCATTGCTGATCTCGACTGTGGATATAGTTGGTCGGTGGAAGGAATACTTCGAGGCCCTTCTCAATCCCACTGACATGCCTTCCATAGAGGAAGCAGAGTCTGAGGATACGTACGTGGACAGTTCTATCACCGTGGCTGAGGTAATTGGGGTAGTCAAATCACTCCCCAGTGGCAAGGCTCCGGGGGTAGACGAGTTCCGCTCAGAATTTCTCAAGGCTCTGGATGTTGGAGGACTGTGTTGGTTGACACGCCTCTACAACATTGCATGGAAGTCAGGAACAGTACCTCTGGACTGGCAGACCGGGGTGGTGGTCCCCATTTTTAAAAAGGGTGACCGGAGGGTGTGTTCCAACTATAGGGGGATCACACTCCTCAGCCTTCCTGGGAAAGTCTACTCCAGGGTGCTGGAGAGAAGGGTACGACCGTTAGTCGAACCTCGGTTAGAGGAGCTGCAATGTGGTTTTCGTCCCGGTCGCGGAACACTGGACCAGCTCTACACCCTTGCAAGGGTACTCGAGGGTATGTGGGAGTTTGCCCAACCGGTCTACATGTGCTTTGTAGACCTGGAAAAGGCATTCGACCGTGTCCCTCGTGGTGTCCTGTGGGGGGTGCTCCGGGAGTACGGGATTGATGGCCCGCTTCTACGTGCCATTCGGTCCTTGTACAATCGAAGCAGGAGCCTGGTTCGCATTGCCAGCAGTAAGTCGAGCTTGTATAAGGTGAATGTTGGCCTCCGCCAAGGCTGCCCTTTGTCACCGATTCTGTTCATAATCTTCATGGACAGAATTTCTAGGTGCAGTCAAGGCGTTGAGGGAGTCCAGCTTGGGGACCTTAGGATCTCCTCTCTGCTATTTGCAGACGGTGTGGTCTTTATGGCCTCATTAGGCTGGGACCTTCAGCGTTTACTGGAGCGGTTTGCAGCTGAGTGTGACGCTTCTGGGATGAGACTCAGCACCTCCAAATCAGAGGCCATGGTTCTCAGTCAGAAACGGGTGGACTGTACCCTCCAGGTTGGTCTTGCCTCAGGTGGAGGAGTTCAAGTATCTCGGGTTCTTGTTCACGAGTGAGGGAAGGTTGGAGCGTGAGATCGACAGACGGATCGGTGCAGCATCTGCAGTAATGCGGTCACTGTACCGGACCGTCGTGGTGAAGAGAGAGCTAAGCCAGAAGGCAAAGCCCTCTGTTTACCGATCGATCTACGTTCCCACTCTCACCTATGGTCATGAGTTATGGGTCATGACCGAAAGAATGAGATGAGTTTTCTTTCGTAGGGTGGCTAGACTCACCCTAAGAGATAGGGTGAGGAGCTCGGAGTAGAGCCGCTGCTCCTTCACATCAAGAGGAGCAAGTTTAGGTGGCTCGGGCATCTAGTCTGGATGCCTCCCGGGCGCCTCCCTGGTGAGGTGTTTCAGGCATGCCCATGCCCAGTCGGGAGAAGGCCCCCGGGAAGACCTAGGACACGCTGGAGGGACTATGTCTCACAGCTGGCCTGGGAATGCCTTGGTGTCCTCCCGATGGAGCTGGATGGACCAGAGGTTGCTTGGGACCAGGAAGTCTGGACTTTCCTACTGAAGCTGCTGCCCCTGCGACCTGGACCCGGATAAGCGGTGGAAAATGGATGGATGGATGGACCTGCTCAGAGTGACAAGACGGAAGTGCTTCCTTCCCCATGCGATTTCAAAGGTGCGGGTAAATGCGACAAGGCAACCAAAGCGAACGAAAACAACATGGAAAAAATCAAAGTAATGAAAAAGCAAGTTGAACGCCATGGTGTGTATCGGTTGTAACGTGGCACATACATACCACAACGGCGCACCCTCTATATTGCATCATTTCCTCCCGAATGGAGCGAAAGATCCTGACGTAGCTCAAACCAGTGAGATTAAGGTTAATGTACCCGACCAACATAAATGCAGGCTTGTGTATTGCTAGCTTTTATTAATTGTGATTACTGTTGAATGTGAGGCTTTTTATTACAATCATAACGTGACCTCACACTTTATTTCTTTATTTCATCTGCAAAAACAGCGCTGTGGGTTAACAAAATCCATCCATTCATTTTTTATGCCGCTTAGTGTGGCGGGTATGCGGGAGCCTATCCCAGCTGCAGATACAAAATAAAAACATTTTAGCTCACCAAACAGGAGCCTCTCATTTATAGCAGACAATACTGTGTAAATGACAAGAATGTGTGTGTCAGTGGAGATTAATGTGTTCACTGCACGTGTCTTTGTTTTACTTTGAACACTGCTGAATACCTCAGTTCCTTATAAAGAATGTATGTCTTATTGGTAGTCAGCCTTTCTGAGTTTAGGATTTATAAATGCACAGCCATCAACATCATGTAATATGTCATTCAGTCTTAGTAATGTCTTAGTAAAGTCATTACTATCCTTTTCCAGTAAATAGTTTTAGATGGATAAAAAAGCACCATCATCAGACCCAAGAAAATACGCTTTGTTCCTATGCACAATGTGAATTTAAGAAATGAAACGGTTGATTATCTAAACAAATCAAACCAATCGGTGGTTCATTATTTAGTCAAACGTTTAGTTTTTAGTAGTTAATTTTGCTCATTACCAAGCAAAAATAGTACTCGATTAATTTAACATTTTGGTAGAATACTCCATCCATCCATTCTATGCCGCTTACTCTCATTAGGATTGCGGGGGTATGCTGGAGCCTATCACAGCTGACTTCTGGCGGGGTACGCCCCGGACTAGTTGTCAGTCAGTCACTGGTACAATACTCGATTACTAAAATATTTGATAGCTGCAGGCATAGCTACAAGGATACTAACTACATTACCTCTAAAGGTGTCCATTGTTTCCAGGTGGGAAAACATGAACAAATCTGAGGTCAACATATAGTATTAGACCTTTAAGGTTCCCTTGTACACTTAGAATTTCACATTTCTGGAATATGAATGAACCCATCAACAATAATAGGTCAGACATTGAAAATGAAAATTACCTTCATAAATCATCTAAATCTAAAGGGGAAATGTATGTGTGGATCATCAATATCCAGGTCCTGGTAATCAATACATGTTGAATCAAAGACAACCGGTTTTGGATTAAAGGGGAAACATCTGCAAGGACAAGTCCAGTTGCCCTCAATTTAACCTTTGAGGAATTAATTTGAAGATGTGCATATGACCACAGATCTATGGCTTTGCCTTGCCTCCAACCTTCTCACCCCCCTGGGGACCCTATGAGTGCGAGGGGGTGTGGTGTTTTCAGAAGTGTGTCTAAAGCCTTCGGATTTGTGTCTGCTTCGTTTCAATGGGAGGATGAAAAGGGGCAATGAGGCAGACCAACTCAAACATTGTCTCAAAAAACCCCTCTTTTAAGTTCAGTCCTGTAACCGCTTCAATTTTTTGTTTTGCTTAAGTTATGATGTCTTTTTCCAACATTAGCCACCACGCCTTCACTTGGGCCTGCATTGTATCAAGCACTACTTTTCTTGGTCTTCAAGTCTAAACACTATACCCCCCTACTCCTCAATTCTCATTAGTTGCTCAATTTCCCCCCAAGCTCTGGTTTTGTACGCGTGTTAGAGGTGTTGTGATAGCATTGAACGTACAGCCTATCTTGGGGCATCAGGTGGCTGCAGAGGCCAGCAGGTATCATTCTATCCAAGCATCTTAGTTTAGCCAGAGGACAGCTTTACTGTCTCGATTTGCGGCTAGGGAGGTCAAAACCTGCTCTGACTCGCTATGGCCTTGTAATAGCAGTGCTGCTACCAATTCACACACACACACACCTGCCGGTGGAGAGGTCCCAGCACATCCCGCAGCTCAGATCAATGCACTTGACACCTTCAAAGGTGGATGCAGGGCCTGGACTTGCTCTGGGGTTAAACCTCTTTTAAATAGCCTCCCGCGGGAAAGCAGCTGTCAATAACCCACCATAATTACAAGGGCCAGGCCCGCCAAGGGCTCGGCTGCACGGGCCAAATTAAAAATTGATCAGTGGGAGAGAAAACATTATTTTGTGGTGGTATTCCCTGTCCTAACAGCATTGCTGCTGTCTATGTGAAATCTCATCAACTGGGGTGGAAGCTATATATCTAGAGACCTATTTATCTATCTTTCTACAACCCGTGTCCAAATGAACAATACAACGCTGTCCCTGTTGTAAAAAAAACATAAACATTTGCGTATTAAGTGTTTTTCAGCATGTGTGCACTCACACTGTAAGACTATCAGCATGCAGCTGAATGTTACGTGTTTTGTTCTATTTTGTACATCATCCCTTTGGCGAGCCCATTTACAGGATGTATATATAGGTTTAATAATGCGTTAATGGAGGTTTCCCTTAACTGCACTATTTTTTTTTTAATTTTATGCGGAACTCCCTCCGCGCAGCTGTCAAACCATCACCGTTTTTACCAAACATTTTTAACGCACGCTGTTGCCCGTTCCACTGATCCATGCTTACTAAAATGGGGTGTGTTTACTTGCTCAAGGTCACTGTCTTGCACTTGTGTGTCAAAACGCACATAAAAAATGTCCTTTTTTTTTTTTTTTGCGTCACCCTGTAGTTAATAAACACAGAGCTAAGGCGCATTAGCATGAGTGTTTATTTTTGTGGTTATTATGTGACTAATGAGTAATCAGCAGTGGATTACGTCACTCTTATGGTATGGAACACTTAGTGTTGCCAGTAGAAAAGTGTGTGCAGAGTAGGTATCGTGTTGTGGAAAACAGGCCTTTGACCAAGGGCCATAAGAATGCACGGGCCACTTTGTTTTGTAAAGATATGCTAGGAGGTCCTATATGTTTCAAGAAGAAACTGCTTCTCAACTTTATAATGTCGGTTGAAAAAAGCCCATTATAAGAATGAACTTCACTCTTTTTTTAATTTTTTTTTTACCATTTTTGCTGTTTTTTATTTTTTGAAATATTACAAGTTTCTTCTAAAACATATTTTGTAAGTTTACTTCTTGTACTATTATGACTTGCTTTTGACTGGCGACCAGTCCAAGATGTACCCGGCCTCTCGCCCGCAGTCAGCTGGGACCAGACCCCAGGGTCCGCATCACAAAACAAATGTTTTTTGTTTTTTTACATGCATATTGTGTGTAGATATGTATTTGTATGCCTGCAAGGTGCAGTATAAAGGTTATTTTGTGTGTCGTTTGTGTTGACGTGTTGTGTTGTAGGATTTTTTTGCTGACTCAAGCGTTCCACAACAGCACTCCGAGTCATGTTGCCGACTACAGCTCTGATGATAAAGGTTTAAGCAAAGGAATTTGGAAATGACCGGATGGGCCGGATTATAACCCTTGGTGAGCCTGACTTTTGCCCACCCCTTGGCCACCCATGCTATAAACTGATGGGCATGGTGTTTGATGCCACCCATTTATAATAGATGGTTGTAGCATTGTCTTCAGTTCACAGTTTCTGCCTTTCTTTTAGTACAAATGAACATATGACTTTAAACACATCATAAAGTTTAGCATTCACTGGGTAAGTAGTTTTATATCATTTTCATGAGGTTTGCCAACTTTCTATATTTGTTCCAGAAAACATGGCGGCAAGTACGAGTGGCCGAACAGGACTAGCGATGAAGTGGAACTGTCTGTATGGCGCCATTGTTGTTTGCCTGTTTGTGGTTTTAGCGCATGCGCGTTTGTAAAGAGGTGGAGCTACGACACCATCGTTTTCATAGAAGCTGGGTCGAGGCCGTAACTACGAAGCTGTGTAAATGCCGTTTTCAAATCGTTGATAAAGTGTTATAGTGTTCATGCCTTGGATCGTCTTTGTCTGGATGGGGCTTCGTGCACATACCTATTAGTTTGTGAACACAAACATCCGAATCTTGTTGCACACCAACCAAGAGCTTGTGAATGGACAGTAGGCTAATTCAGTTCACTTCACCTCAAGTGTTAACATTACATAGACAAAGGTTATTGACCTGTGAAAAGCATATGTAGATCTTCAAGAAAGAAGGGGAATCACATATTACATGACAATCACCGTCTAAACAGGCTGGAACAGCCTTACTGTACTGTAGGTACCTCTATAATGGCAAGATGTTTCATTAATATTGTCCACATAAAGTGTTTTAAATAGCCCCCGTAGTATGCTTCCTTTCTCATTAGGTTAAACAAAACACAGAATCAAATGTCCTATAACCATTTGTGTGGAAAGCATAAAAAAGGTTCTCTGTTGGTTTTTGGGCTGCCCGTGAAACCGTGTAGCCCAGAGGAGGATCATGCTAAAAAACAGCACACAAAGAGGAAAAAAATGATCTAATCTTGGAACATAATCAGGAAGTACATACTTTTTTCCTCTCAAAATTAAAAAAGTAATATATCATCATGTGTTGCGTGTGTGTGAGGTGGGTAGTAGGCCATTTACAGCTGCAGGCGGTGTGTGCGTGTCCCAATGGGAAGGTCTTGTTTAGTCTTTCCTCCAGAGGGCCCAAGGCTGTGTGTGCTGGATGCCTCTTCACTCTCTCTATGGGAACGCTCGTCTACGGCCAACACACACTAACCTAGAGGAAAAATGAAAAAAAAGACAAGTACTCGCACATAAAAATCCACCATGATCTTCTCGGCAATTTGTCAGCTTGTGCTGTGGTGTGTGTGCACTTTTGGGTATGTGCGCTGGTTCCTTTGTAAAGTTGACACGTACCTTCCATCACTGCAGGTTTGTGGAGGTTAAAAGTGCTTAGCTGTGGATGTTCCGGGGGGAAATTGAGTTTTGTGAGAAGCTAGTGGTGAACAGATAGGTTACCCCCGCGTTCACTTACACTGCAACACACACACACGCGTGCACACACACGCCCTTGCACAATCAGCCACTGAGCATCTCTTGGGTCAAAGTTGAATCCTGCTGTAAACTCCTGCTCTTGTACTGTGTGTGGCACACTTTGATCGATGAGAGGAAACTCAGTGCTTAAATAGGGGTTACCAAGGTCCTGGGGGGGCCGCAGGGTTTAGTGGCAAACAACACAACAAATCTTTCTGTTAATAGTTTGAGTGTCAGCTCTTTTGTTAGAAATGAAAATGAATGCTGGAGGTTGGCTTGGCTGTTCCCGAAAAGTATAGCTTTACAGTCGTTTTCAGTGCATGATAAAATAAACTCCAATCTCTTAGCGCTACAGATTATGTCACATAGATTATAGAAATTACATAGAAATATAATTTATTCCAACCAAAGCCTGATAATGCCCTGCAAAGTACAAAGTTTTTTTAAAATAGATTATATTCTATGTTCTTAAGATGTGTTTTGGAGAATAAGGAAACAATGACCACAGATGACAGCAGTAATCAAATTTGTTCAGCCGTTAGATAATGGTTTGTGTCTTTGTGGTTATACCCACCAATATATGTGCACCATGTACCATCTACACTAGATAATGACATCCAACCTGAGACCTGTTTTATATGATAATGTTTTAATGCATTTAATTTGCACAATCATTATATATTGCACAATCATACTTATGTTTTTGTAAAATTTCTAAAACTAGAATCCATTGCTGAAATCATCTTACTGTTGCTTACATTTTATTTTTATTTTTATGTTAAAACGCTTTTATGTTAAAAGCTTTAAAACATCAATGCAAGAATTTGACAATCTGTTAGCTGCCCCAACACTTCTCTTGTGTAACTTCTCATCTTATCACCGCCAACTTGTGCATTTGGTCTGGCTCCTTTTATCAAGTATTCCGATACCAGTCATAGGTATTATTTCCTTGCCGTATGCTGACAGCCTATTCCTTAACCCTCTCAGGAGCACATGATGCCATGTTTGGCTGACTTGTTTGCGCTGATGTCAAGTTTTAGTGGTTAGCAGGCGGTTACCATATGCCGCTGCGCTGCTGTCGCCCTCAATGTCAGTCAAACAAAAGTCATTCGTTGCTCAGAAACACACACAAACGATTCAGTGCACACCCAGAATCAGTACAGTACAGACTTACGTAGTGACAAAAAACAAATGAAGTTATTTGCGCATCCATACCAGAAGTATTACTATTAGTACTACATCTGGGGCATAAGCAAATACAACCAAAGTAAGAATATACAATTGGATCCTATTGTACTGTAAGCGTTAGAAGTCTTACAGTCTTACTGTTCTACCTGCCCCCCTCTAATTATATGTTGGCGAGATTTTCTCTTGTTAACAGTTTTCCTTCAATGTTCTCAAAGGTAAAGTGGCCCTGCAGCTCTCTGTTCACTTTGACCTTGCTCGGTGTTGCCCTTCTCTCTCACTCAGTTTTTCTTCATCTTTAATTTTTTTCCCACTTCTCTTTCTAAGGTTCTAGTTTGTCTCATGTGGTGTTTCTGTGGATGTTTTGGCCAAAATGGCAGTCAACTATTTGTGTTGCATATCAAGGTTTTCTTTCTCAACACTTAAATGATCATCAAATGGAAGGGAGCTTTTGGCACGACTGGCACTAAATGTATAATATAAATGTGGAGTATATGTATATGGTGTGTACTATGTATTAGGTATAGTATGTATTAGACTGTCAATGGTTTAAATATTTAATCGTGATTAATTGCATTTTGTTCGTAGTTAACTCATAATTAATCATACTTAATCACAGAGAGAAATAGGTTTTATCTCTAATAAGTAACGTTGTAAATCTCTTTGTGGTAAATCATTTGATACACAACTATAATATCTACACCAAATTTTATGTAAAGGGATATCAATTTTGGAAAGTGGGCAATTGTTTATTTAAACAATAATATACATTTAGAAATCTCCCAGGTATTGCATGTTTAGGCTTTGTCTCACTTTGTTTGATGGTCTTGATGTCAGGTTTTATGTTTCCTGCAATTAGTGGATGAACCCCAAAGATGCAGAGATGAAGGCAGCTCCAGCAGGAGAAGTTTTTTCATATCACTTGTCAGTGACACTTGACTTGAATCCACCATTGAAACTTTGTCCCATGCTGTACAGATACAGTACTATACTGTATTTTGACCCGTTTTTCACTTCATATTTGGCCCCAGTGCTGATATTATGTGGGAATGCATTATCTTATTAAGTGCTAATTTGCATATTTGTTTAGAACACATTGACATAAGCCCTCAAATAGCTGTCCTCGGATAAGCCTACTGTTACAGCAGCTTGTACCCAAATTCTATCCCATCGTTGAAGTCAAAAAAATCTGCCCAGACACGGCCCACATCCAAAAAAAAGTTAGTTAATTTGGGACGCTTGTATGCCACTGCATAAATGGCAATAAAAAAATACCGTCCCACAGCACAACTCAGCAGATACAAATAAATGAAATCATCAAATTGGCTCATCCAGCTCTCTTTGCACCCGACCCCTTTGGCCCCTCCCACGAGGGGTGAGCTCACGGGAGGGGGGAGCCACGTTACCTTTTCGGGCTGTGCCCGACCGGGCCTCATGGGTGCAGGCCCGGCCACCAGATGCTCGCCATATGCCCCACCTCCAGGCCTGGCTCCAGAGAGGGGCCCCGGTGACCCACGTCCGGGCGAGGGAAAACGAAGTCCAATGTTCTTGTGCATCATTGGGGTCTATTGAGCCACTCTTTGTCTGGTCCCTCCTCTAGGACCTGTTTGTCACAGGTGACCCTACCAGGGGCATGACAGCCCCCGACAACTTAGCTCCTAGGATCAGCATCTCCAAGTCCGAGTCCATGGTTCTCGCCCGGGAAAGAGTGGAGTGCCATCTCCGGGTCGGGGATGAGGACCTGCCTCAAGTGGAGGAGTTCAAGTACCTCGGGGTCTTGTTCACGAGTGATGGAAGGATGGAACGCGAGATGGACAGGTGGATTGGTGCAGCGTCTGCAGTGATGCAGACTCTGCACCGGTCTGTCGTGGTGAAGAAAGAGCTGAGCCAAAAGACAAAGCTCTCAATTTACCGGTCGATCTACGTTCCTACCCTCACCTATGGTCATGAGCTTTGGGTAGTGACCAAAAGGACATGATCGCGGGTACAAGCGGCCGAAATGAGTTTTCTCCACAGGGTGGCTGGCCTCTCCCTTAGAGATAGGGTGAGAAGCACTGTCTTCCGGGAGAAACCCGCTGCTCCTTCGCATTGAGAGGAGCCAGATGAGGTGGCTCGGGCATGTGGTTAGGATGCCTCCCGAATGCCTCCCTGGGGAAGTGTTCAGGGCACGTCCAACCAGTAGGAGGCCTCTGTGAAGACCCAGGACACGTTGGAGAGACTGTGTCTCTCAGCTGGCCTGGGAACGCCTCGGGATTCGCCGGGAGGAGCTGGACGAAGTGGCCGGGGAGAGGGAAGTTTGGGCTTCTCTGCTTAGGTTGCTGCCCCCGCGACCCGACTTTGGATAAGCAGAAGAAAATGGATGGATGGATATTTGCTCATCCAACTATTATTTTTCATTTCAGTCCGACACTAGCATAAAAACGGGTTCAGAACATTCAAAAAGAGACACTCATCCTCATCCTCATCATCAAGGAAATCAGGTCGAGTGAGACTTAATACACACCAGGGTGCTAAGGTGCTGTATACTCGAATGGTAGGATTCCACTGTGATCGATATTACAATGCACAATACTAAGATGCCATATGCCAGTCAAGATGATGTTATTTTGCCTTTGGAATAATTCCACAATGTGTCCTGTTCCACCCTGAACACCTCTACCACTGTTAGACAAGTTGCCCATTCTTCTCCAAATTAAAAATTTAGTGGACAGTGTTCTAAGAGGCAAGACGTGGTAGAAGCAAGCTGAGAAGTGAGGAGCAATGTCTCCGACCCAACACTATGCTCTGTCTGACTGCAGTGGCTTGTGGTGACCTACTTGCAACCTCTTTGAAGTCCACAAGCTGATCTCTCTCTCCCTCTCTGCAGGCTGCAGAGGAGATCTGCTGCATACAGCTTTATTATAGCGGCAATGGAAAAGGCACAGATGAATCAAATTTTGGGGTCTTGAACTAAGCCTCCCTGGCCACCATTATGTGTGTGGTTTTGTGTGCCAGTGTTCACGCATTGGCAAGCACTAGATTGTGTGATTTAATATAGTGTATGTGTTTAGCGCTGTGTGTGTGTGTCTGGAACATGAAGCCATAATGTCAGGCCAAAACACAGCCTTTATCCTTTAGCCGGCCACACGAGACAGTGGTTCATTGTCAGGAGACCTGGCCTAGAAAAGCCCAATCACTCCACATCCAGCCCCCTGTTTGCCCTCACCATGCTGCCAATGCTGCAGTCTTTACTGTGCACTAGTGTGTGACCCAGTTCAGTTGCGGGTGTCACCAGCATGCCCCTGGAGAGGGCATGCATGTTAGAGCACAAAACTCTCACATGTGCATGTTCTCTGTTAAGAGAATATGTGGTGGTGAGGAAAGCGCAAAATAGATATTAATTGTAACATTTTATGCCAAGAGATCCTTTTTACCCTCCCATCCACATTATCTGTCTAATACTGCGACTAGGTCTGGATTATTGGAAAGTGTTTATTTTTGGAAAATATTTCATAATAATTATTCTTCAGATTCTACTCTTATATTCTGTACACAAATAGTATAAAAAATCTTGTAAGGGATGTCAAAATTTTGATGGTGTGCAATGAAAATGTTATTGATTTAAGGAAACAAATGTTATCAAGCCAGTGCATGTTTTTTTTTTAGATATACATGTATATTGAACACCTTTCTTGTACATCACATCTACGCTGTCCTGTATAAGGCAACAAAACATAAAACAATGCAATACATTTGACAGAAGGAGGCCTCTCTTTCTTTCATAGTACATGGATTTGATGATCAAGTAAAAGTACGACACAAGAAACACTTTCTCTCCCATTTTTAATGCATAGCGCATGAGAATTTTTTACGCCTGTGTAGCAGACCACAGGCTCTGTACATAAACATATCCAGACATGAAGGGCACCTCCACAAGCTCAGGGAGTGTGCATTACCACCACTGTTAAAGGTGGGGTTTGGAAGGGTGCAGTTAACCTCCACAAGCATGTAGCCCAGACTTTGACTAAGCAGGGGTGTCAAACCTGTGCCATGGAGAACCGAGACCCTGCAGGGAAAGAGCTTATCAATTAAGGACCTGCTGGAGGAACTGGTCGGGACTAAAACCTCCAGTCTCTCGGCCCTCCATGGCATAAGTTTGACAACCCTTGACAAGAGACACTCTTCAGTTATTTGGTAACATTTCCCCTTCCCCATAACATATGCAAATCAGGGATGTCCAAAGTAGGCGAATGAATAACAAGAAAAATATGAAAAGTTGACGCTAATGAGTAATGACAACCCAAAGATTTGTCTTTCAATATATACAGTATATAGGTGGTCCACGGTTTAAAGCATTCAGAGGTTCGTCGTTAATTAAAATATTACTTAACCTCAAGAACTAGTTACAGAGGGAAGAATACACGATGTGCAGCTCACGTGCATCGTCAGTACTTGACTGTCTCCACCATCATTAAAGATAAAGATCATACTATAACGTCTACCCGGATATATAAGATGATGAGGAGGTGGTAGATCAATAATCATTTCATTGCAAAAATAAAACAGGCTACTGTCGTCCCAACCATGCCAAAACATCATCATCTCCGATGGTAAGTTATGATACAGTATATATGATAATATTTATTGCTTTGGATTTTAGAATGTCACTTATCGTCTAAATAGTAAGGTTTTTATTTTGTACCCTTACTGTACTGAAAATGAACCGAACTGCGACATTGATACCGGAGCATGTGCAGCAGAACCGAATCAAAGTTGTGGAAAAACTTGCAACTACATGCACAGAATTCCCCCTACAAGTCAGATGGGGATCCTGTTCTACACCTACGTCACCTGTGTTTAGAGTGAGGCACAAAATCGAATTGGTTGAAGTAAAGACTTTGCTTGCTTCTGAATACTAAGTACACTGTGTTGTGCTTTGAGTGTCTACCAACTTTTCCAATCATTAATTAACAATCTTCACCCCAGTGGGTTTGGGATCTGTTGGCTTTCTTGCATAATCATTTTTAGACTCCCAAATGAACTCAAGCTCGATTATCTCTTGCTGTTCTCCTGTATGCCGCCATCCCTCAAGTTGTGAATCTTCCCACCTGCGTTCCGTTGACAGCCTGTGTTTGCAGACATACCCTGCTAGGGGCTTGCTTGACCTTTTTCTCACTGTGCACACCACACACACACTCATCTCCAAGTTTGGCTTCAATTAAGAAAAAACACTTAACTTTTTTGCTCTTAGATTTATCTGCTTGTCTGTTCGCATTCTCGTCTTTTGCCTTCTTTCTGAAGGTAGCCTGGGGCTTCCTAGAGCCTCATCAACCCTTTGCCTTGGCTAGATTGCATACAGGTACCCTCTGTGGCTATTTCAAATGACTTAATTAGCTTCTGAAGAAACCCCCCGCCCATCCCTCATGCCGCCATCCGCTCCTCTCTCTGGTTGTCTCTTTTTCTCTTTCTTCACACAGAGAGAAGAAATGATTGAGCCCATGTGACACATTTAGTCCCTTGACGTGTGGTTTCACTTTCTAGGTCATACTCTGGCTGTGACGCTGACTGCCTATTACCTCACAGAATTAGACGACACACACTGAGATACACCGTGGGGAAGTGTCTATGCTATGCATCTCACTCCCCTGTGCAAACACACGTGCCTCATCCTGTTAACTTTGAGTGTCACATGTGCAATCTTTTGCTTCAGGCTAACCAACACCAACCATCATTTCTAATTGATCCTCTTGTCATTGATGCAATATGTATTATTACATAGGCAAACAGATTGTTAGCAGACAAGCAGAAATGTGGCGGTTCTTTTCTTTGCTTGCTTGGTCCATGTAATCCAGGGCTGCTTTTGTTATTTCATATCCCAAGATGTAAATTCCCATACGCAGCAGTGATCAAGGTGTGTGCTTCTCTCAGACCGTTGTTAAATTGTGTGTTTTTTTTTTTATCAGTGACAACAGCAAACTGCCTAAGCCTCCATGCCACAGATTTGGCACAGAGGGATGCAGCGCCTACACTCAAACAGTACATCACCAGAAACAAGTTGGACATGTTAGCAGTCACTTCCAAAAAACATGTTAGAACTTTAGTCAATGACAGCTGAATGGTCCCCATACCTGTTTTTTTTGTGGTTTTTTTACTGTTGTCATCTGTCAAGGTCTTGAAAGTTGAGCGGAAAAAGTTTTGGCTCCATAAAGCTTTACTGTAATGAAGTGCCTGAAGGAACGATATGACCACACGGATGTGATCGGTGGTGGTCATCAATGACTAAATGAGTTCTTGTGCCCTTCAGGGTGGGGAAAAAGATCTCAGGGGGATTTGGAGACCAATGAGCCCGTAAATTTCTGTCCCGTTGGTCCAGTTCTTACTCGCCGGCTGGCTTCAGGCCTGTGTTAAAAACCTGGGCCTGCTAAATTAAGTTTGTCTGCCTGTGGCTTCACACACACACACACACACACACCTACAATGAAGTGCAATTACAGCTGCTTGAAGTCTGGAATTCAGTCCTACTAGTGTGCACAAATGTGCGGCACACGCTCGCTTTCACTGTCCCAATACCCAATCTTAATTGGCTTTACCTTCAGCCTCTTCTCTCCTTCACTATCTTTTGAGTTTGCCTACAGGCCTGCTGATATGCTACTTGTGTTAAAAATCTGGGAGCAAAAAGCGGAACGTGATGTAGACCTACAGTCAGTATTTAGAGCATGAAATTCATTTTGGCTGTCCACTGAAGTACATGTAAGTCCACTGTCAAAAATATGCTAAATTTTATACAGATTTGAATGTACAATATTAATGCAATGCTTTAACAATATTGTGAGCTCGTGGAAAGTGGTTGCTGAGTGCTATTATAAATGTATTAATATTGTTATGTTGTTGTTTTTTTCTAGCTTTGAGAAAAAGTAGACAACTGACAACTACAGGTATTCATTGGAAGCCAATCACAATGCATACAATATTCTTATACATAGACAGTTCAACCTTTTGAAAGATAAACCTTGTACATGAAAAAAATGTTGTTTATGTCCAGTAACCTTCATTCATTCATTTATTCATTTTTTATGCCGCTTATCCCCATTAGGGTCGCGGGTATGCTGGAGCCTATCCCAGCTTACTTTGGGCGGGAGGCGGGGTACACCCTGAACTGGTCGCCAGTCAATCACAGGGCACAAATAGACAAACAAAGACATGCAAACATTCACACTCACATTCATACCAATGGACAATTTAGAGTCACCAATTAATCTAACATGCATGTTTTTGGAATGTGGGAGGAAACCGGAGTACCCGGAGAAAACCCACACACGCACGGGGAGAACATGCAAACTCCACACAGAGATGCCCAACAGAGATTCGAACACTGAACCTCCTGACTGTGAGGCCAATGTGCTACCCACTCGACCACCGTGCGGCCCTGTCCAGTAACCTTGACAACTGTAATTAGCTCTGAATATTGATACATACATTCAAGTCGTTTGGCTTTAGCTGGTTGTCTCCTCTTCTTCCATCTGAGGATCAGCTTGCCTCATCAGCTCTGCATAGAGGTTGTTATGCGTCCCAACATCCTGCCAATCATTTACTAAAGGAGTATGTATGTTTATATGTATTTTGTTGATTTCATTCTCAGTGACATATTTTAGCGCTTAGTACACTGCTCTTTCTCTTTCCCTTTCCCTCTGGTTTCTGTTGCTCCTATTTACTGCTTTTCACTTTTCATTTCCAATTGCAAGCTCTGCGGCTGTGTCAGGTGATGTGCCTGTTCAGCTCCCCCACAGCAAGCGGGCATCATTGAGTGTCTCCCAAAACCAGCCAGCCTTCTTTTTCCTGTCAGGCAGCAGCACAACTCACTCCTCAGTCATTCCTCAGTTTATATTTTCTTCTTTTTAATTACTGTCAATCAGTATGAGACTACTAAAAGATCCTTGGAAAATGCCACCCCCAATGACACTTGAAATTGGCTTTGATTTGAAAGCGACTTGATGGAGTCGTAATCTGAATCTACTGTAAACAGGCTTCGCACAGCCATTTTAAAAACAACCTTTTCCCAACCCTAAAAACTTTGGCCGTGTTAGTGCAACCTTATAATAGTTATTTCTCGGTTGACGTTAGTAAAGCTAATTTAATACCACGTTTGAGTTTTCACCCAAAAAACCCAAATGCATATTTTTATCCATAGCAAAACCCTCCAGTCCCCAAGTCAGGTCTTTACAAAATGGGTTTACTGTGGGAAATTAACATTTACTTATCTTAAATGTTTTACTTTTATACAAGAACTGCATGTCCTCCAGATGGTATCCAAAAGCACATTTTTATATTCACTCGTTGCTGTTGTCATGTAAAGGAGCGGCCACAATGACACAGTTTTATCCATTTTTAGTTAAAAGCGATCCTGTGTAAACAGCCCCTAGCAGCACCTCGTAATTGTAGCAACAATAGCAATTCTACAGTCATGTTTGCTTTTGCACATCAAATGTTTCTCATGGTGCCTTTAGGCTCACATGCTTTTTTTTCCTGGAAATCACAAGTGGAGAAAATGCTATGTTGTCTGTGAATTTTGTGAACAAGTACAACGTATACAACGTAACACGAGTAAGTACTTGCACAAATGTAACCCCTATGATGAAGTAATGTAAGAATAAATTAACTTTCTTGATTTAAATGATTATGAAGATGAATATCAATTAACTCCTTTTTACAGTCTCAAAAAGGTTATAATTCAGAAAGCACAAAGGAAATGGCATTTAAATGTCCATCCATCCATCCATTTCCCTCTGCTTATCCGGGTCCGGGTCGCGGGGGCAGCAGCTTCAGTAGGGAAGTCCAGACTTCCCGGTCCCCAGCGACCTCTTCCAGCTCCACCGGGAGGACACCAAGGCGTTCCAGGGCCAGCTGTGAGACATAGTCCCTCCAGCGTGTCCTAGGTCTTCCCGAGGGCCTTCTCCCGACTGGGCATGCCCGAAACACCTCAGCATGGGAGGCGCCTGGGAGGCATCCAGACTAGATGCCCGAGCCACCTCAACTGGCTCCTCTTGATGTGAAGGAGCAGCGGCTCTACTCTGACCTCCTCCCGGAAGGCAGAGCTCCTCACCCTATCTATTAGGGTGAGTCCAGCCACCCTACGAAGGAAACTCATTTCCGCCGCTTGTATCCGCGATCTCATTCTTTCGGTCATGATCCACAACTCATGACCATAGGTGAGGGTGGGAACGTAGATCGATCGGTAAACAGAGAGCTTTGCCTTCCGGCTCAGCTCTCTCTTCACCACGACGGTCCGGTACAGCGACCGCATTACTGCAGATGCTGCACCGATCCGTCTGTCGATCTCACGCTCCAACCTTCCCTCACTCGTGAACAAGAACCCGAGATACTTGAACTCCTCCACCTGAGGCAAGACCTCACTCCCAACCCGGAGGGTACAGTCCACCCGTTTCCGACTGAGAACCATGGCCTCGGATTTGGAGGTGCTGAGTCTCATCCCAGAAGCTTCACACTCAGCTGCAAACCGCTCCAGTAAACGCTGAAGGTCACAGCCTGATGAGGCCATAAGGACCACATCGTCTGCAAATAGCAGAGACGAGATCCTAAGGTCACCAAGCTGGACTCCCTCAACACCTTGACTGCGCCTAGAAATTCTGTCCATGAAGATTATGAACAGAATCGGTGACAAAGGGCAGCCTTGGCGGAGGCCAACGTTCACCGGAAACAAGCTCGACTTACTGCTGGCAATGCGAACCAGGCTCCTGCTTCGATTGTACAAGGACCGAATGGCACGTAGAAGCGGACCATCAATCCCGTACTCCCGGAGCACCCCCCACAGGACACCACGAGGGACACGGTCGAATGCCTTTTCCAGGTCTACAAAGCACATGTAGACTGGTTGGGCAAACTCCCACATACCCTCGAGTACCCTTGCAAGGGTGTAGAGCTGGTCCAGTGTTCCGCGACCGGGACGAAAACCACATTGCAGCTCCTCTAACCGAGGTTCGACTAACGGTCGTACCCTTCTCTCCAGCACCCTGGAGTAGACTTTCCCAGGAAGGCTGAGGAGTGTGATCCCCCTATAGTTGGAACACACCCTCCGGTCACCCTTTTTAAAAATGGGGACCACCACCCCGGTCTGCCAGTCCAGAGGTACTGTTCCTGACTTCCATGCAATGTTGTAGAGGCGTGTCAACCAACACAGTCCTCCAACATCCAGAGCCTTGAGAAATTCTGAGCGGAACTCGTCTACCCCCGGAGCCTTGCCACTGGGGAGTGATTTAACTACCCCAATTACCTCAGCCACGGTGATAGAACTGTCCACGTACGTATCCTCAGACTCTGCTTCCTCTATGGAAGGCATGTCAGTGGGATTGAGAAGGGCCTCGAAGTATTCCTTCCACCGACCAACTATATCCACAGTCGTGGTCAGCAAGCCCCCGTCCGCACTGTAAACAGTGTGAACTGGGGGCTGCTTCCCCTTTCTGAGGTGTCGGACGGTTTGCCAGAACCTCTTCGAGGCCGACCGAAAGTCGTGCTCCATAGCCTCACCGAACTCCTCCCACACCTGAGTTTTTGCCTCGACCACCGCTGAAGCCGCGTGCCGCTTGACCTGTCAGCTGCTTCGGGAGTCCCGCAAGCCATCCATGCTTGATAGGACTCCTTCTTCAGCTTGACAGCAGCCCTAACCCCCTGGTGTCCACCATCGGGTTCGGGGATTGCCACCATGACTGGAACCGACAACCTTGCGGCCGCAACTACAGCCGGCTGCCTCAGCAATAGAGGCACGAAATACGGCCCATTCGGACTCAATATCCCGGTCCTCCCTCGAGATGCAGGCGAAGCTCTGCCGGAGATGAGAGTTGAAGACTCGCCGAAAGGGAGACTCTGCCAGACGTTCCCAGCACACCCTCACTACGCGTTTGGGTCTGCCAGGTCTGTCCGGCATTTTTCCCCGCCATCTAATCCAACTCATCACCAGGTGGTGGTCAGTTGACAGCTCAGCCCCTCTCTTCACTCGCGTGTCCAGAACATGCGGACGCAGGTCTGATGATACGACCACAAAGTCGATCATAGACCTGCGACCTAGGTTGTCCTCGTGCCAAGAGCACTTATGGACATCTTTATGTTCGAATATGGTGTTTATTTCTCAAGGAAATTGGTTCCAGAGCCCAAACTGAAGATCTGGCCACCAGGTGCTCGCCTGCGAGCCCCAGGCCTGGCTCCAGGGTGAGGCCCCGGTATCCCACGTCTGGGCGAGGTGCGGTCACTCCTCATGTTGTTTGTCATAGGGGTCTTCTGAATCACTCTTAGTCTGGCCCGTCACCTAGAACCTGTTTGCCTTGGGAGACCCTACCAAGGGCATAAAGCTCCCGACAACATAGCTCCTAGGATCACTCGGGCACTCAAAACCCTTCACCACGATAAGGTGGTGTTTCACGGAGGGGCCTTTAAATGTATGTTTAATAAAATATGCCTATGTATTGTTAAATAATAATTCACTTTTCCACACTGCGTCACCCCTGAAACAACTTCATTAAACTGTGTGCTCATTATGCAGACAGCGCTACGATTTTATAATGCCAGTCCTGAATGTGTGTGATGGTATGTATGAATTGATAGTTTACATACCCAATGCCAAGGGCACCACCAAGGGCTCATGAATGAGAGATGAAAAGGAGTAAAAGGGAAGCAGAGGAGGAAGAGATATCGCCTCTTTTTCTCCTTCCTCATCCATGCAACTGGCTAATTAGGCCTCCACACTAGCATGTCTTAGCTGCAGGGACAGGGTTCAATAGTTCGCCTACCTACCACTGAGCTATGACCATGGTAAACTGGGATTACCTGCCACACTGGCTACCAAAGCCAAAGTTTTACAAGTACACATCTTGTCCAGCATCGGGGAAAATGAATCTTTGTGGAGAGCTGACTTGGTAGGTTTAACGCAGAAGATGGTGTTGGCCAGGTTTCCGTTTAATTTATCACACCAAATGTTTAGAACGCGTGCAACAGAACATTCCTTTGCGCTTATTTTCCTCCCCTATGGCTATATGAATAATCTGGGTTTTGGTATTTTTGTGGCGAAAGAGAGAGCTAGTATTGGTATAGTTATAGTAAGTACAACCTTTATTAAAATATTCCTTCTCTGATTACATTTATGAAGGTATAGTGTATGGGTATACATCATGAAAAATGTATTGTGACAGAATCTCTACACCCCTACTTTTTGCACATTGTGATTCTGTAAGTGAAATGTTTTCTATCAAAATACAGTATGACATCTATCAATGATTAATATTATTACAACACAACTACATTTGTGTTGTACCCGCGACCCTAATGAGGATAAGCGCTATAGAAAAGGAATGAATGAATGAACTACATTTGTTTGCTTGCCTTTCCTGTTTGTTTTGTGTTGCTTTCCGCTCGTAGTTGATATCTGAGTCTCCCTGCGCTCCACTGTGTGCTCAGTCGTGCCGGCGCTATCCTTCTGCTACTTGCAGAGCCGCACAGCGTCGGATGGTTGATAATGAAGTTGTCAGAGGCGTGTTGCAGCGAGGCTGATGGGAGGGCCTGCCAGGCAGCCAATAGTGAAACCGCGTCTGTGATCAGCCAAGCATGATGGGAGACCACCCTGCACAGCGAGTGCTGAGGCCCGGCACAGCCCCCAGATCAAAGAGCTGGCCCTCAAATACACCAGCAATTAGAGAGACGGTCCATCCCTACGCTTGCACACATACACACAAGTGCACAACACACACTCTTATTAAGACCCAGAATATCGCATCAATATACACATATGTAAACAATTACACTTCAAAATAATACAGTCCATCCTACTGTGTGGTAATGCACTTTTATCACATCTAGTGCACACACTATATCCATGGATGCCCAAGATTTAATAAAAGTGTGAGTTAAAAAAAGTTTTGCATGAATGTTTTAAGCCTCTCATTTGCCTCTTCTGCTTGTCTTGCACATCCAGGTCTTCTCTTCCTCCATCCTTTTTGTTGCCCTACTTTAGTTAAGATATCTCATTAAGAACCGCTTCTCTTTGGATGCGTTGGCTTTCTGCTTGTTCTCTTGCACCAATCTTCAGAAGACAAGAGTGTAGTACTTGTCAAATCGCTCTCTGTATTTCATTGGTACATTTAGAATTATGTGCCCTACGTCCACCATGCCATGTTCTCCATTCCCCAGCATCCCACTCCTCTTCCCCTGTAGATTTGCGTGTATAAGTGTGTGATGCTGGAGGCTATTCTATACCCAGCTGACTTCCTGGTGAACTATTCTGCTGCAGATTCAAATAAAAAGAAGTAAAGGAGGCCAGTGGATTGTGTTTTTTTTGTCCTCGGTAAAAATAGACCATGTTTTCTAGAAAGTCTGATAACAGATCCAAGAAAGCACGTGTTGTTTGGATGTACCTCATGCTTTGACATCAAAGTGGTTGAAGGTCACTGATTCAGAGGATATTTTTAAAGAAAAGTTTGGTTCATCGTTTTGGTTCATTTTCAAACTGTAGTCCACTGATGAACTCACAGAGGTTTGTACATTATTAAACTTACTTGAGTTCTTCACACCTCATTGAGGTTTGTCCTTCTGTGTAAAAATCAAAATAACAAAGAAAAAGTATTCGTCTTTTGCAGATATTCTGTCCATGTCCAGATTAGGTTTTTCTTTTTCAACCCTTACCAAGGTTATGGACATCCTCATTTTGCAAAAAAAGTATTGTACTGATTTGTGCATAAAAAAAGATTCAATATGTTGAATTGATTGTTGATTAATTGCATCTTGAAGCAGTTGAATCACACTGTTTGGCTGCAACCAAAATGAACTTATACAGTAAAACATATTTATTCTATTCAACAAGCATTGGTAAGTGCTGCCTTAAAACTGCATTTGAACTCAACTTCTTAAGTGTTGACTTTGTTTTGACTAAGAAACTCATTTTTATAAAGTAGGTTTATTAAGTTAAATGCCTAACTGGGATTTTACTGGGTGTTCAATGCCATGCCGAGCGTAAAGTGTTAGCTGGCCAGCTGCAATATACAATCATACACGCATGTACACACTAAATTACACAAAGGAGCGAGCAATGACCAAAGCATGCAGAAAAGCCGACAACCAAATGTCACTCTGAAATCGGAACATCTTTGAACATGTTAGTCCAGTGTTTCTCAAATAGTTGGGCCAGTGTGAGAGGTAGGGAGTACTTTCAATGTCAGTGCTTTACTCAATTCACAAGTTGCTATCAGGTAGTGCTTCATATTATCTGTCCACCCCAATGGGAAGTAGTCCGCTTTTGTTTGAAATCATAACGAGTCAAGTGTGCGCATCACGACCAGCCCGAGGTTAACACAACTCATACTGTAAGCTTAAGTTTAAAATCTGCAACTTGTCAGAGATCTTTGCGTTAACAAGAATTATTAATTTGAAACAAAACGGAGTGTAATACTTTACAGTTTACATTTGTTCATTGATTATTTTCCCTCTTGGCCCTTGAATGTTGAATGGGATCAAATAGCTGAATGCTATATGCCTTTTAATTAGGTCACTTTATGGAATATGCAGATTTGCAAGTACCGAAACACTTAGAGGGAAGGAATCCTGTAGTTGTAGTTATTGTGGAGTGAAAGCCTAATGGTTGCTCAGCATGGATGTACACATTGGGTCAGAACATGGGTTTAACTGCAGGGTCTTTAACTCTCTGAGGGAGTTCTAGTTGTGTGTAGCAGAAAAAGAGAGAACGATAGGCAGGGATGGAGAAAGCAGATGTTGTATTGATGCCACACCACACTCCTCTTCTTGGTCCTGAATAATCATGATCCTGAGCTGATGAGATGCTGCTTCAAAAAGATGAGGTTAAGCTTGAACTGCGGATGAACTGGAACCTGCATATGAACCAGTCTTGGTGGTAGCCCAGCCCAGGAGCCATCCCGATTCCCCCGCAGCCGAGGAATTCCTAAAGAGGATTGATACAGAAATAAAAGAGCGTAGGGAGGGTGGGTGAGTACTTTTCCATCTTCTCATGCGTGCACATGTTACCAAATTGTTTGGTTTTGATGTTGAAAATAATTTGCTTATGTGCGCATTTGCTTGTTTTCATGTGTGTGATAGAAGAAGAGAGAAGGGCTTCAGCTGGACTGGCAGGCGTGCAGCCGTTTGCTCCAGGCTGAGATGCTACCTTTTGATATTTTTTTTTTTCATTCTCTCTCGCCATCCCTCGCTCCCTAAAACTGTCTCTGTCTTTATGTAATCTCTTTGGGGCTTTTATCATCATTTTGCCTGTCTCTGATCTCAGCTTCTCTAAACTTGGGCAACAGATTCTGGGACAGATGTGTGAGCAGCAGGGACTGCTGTTCCACATCACGTAGATAGGGGGCAGTACACTGTCAGGTTATATCTCCTTTTACTTATCTCATTAGGTTTTAGTTCTATCTACCGATCTACATTTTCTATCATAAAACCCTAGTCATACGTTGAGTTAATTTGAATCTTCATGGTCAAAATTTCCATCATTTATCTTGCCTCTCAGTCTTCTTCCAGGCTACCTCTCCATTTTTAAACACACATCCCCCATCTCCCAAGAAGGTTATACGCACTTAAATGTTAAAACACAGAGATGTATGCATTCATTAGATGCTGCTTTGTGGCATTCAGGCTCCTAGGAGAACAGATTGTTAAGAAATTGTTGCACAACATACCAGCTGTGGCTCAGAAGCATCAGCTCAGAAATGATGTGAAGAGATAAATGCAGAAACATACACACACTCGCACACACACAAACACTGTTTGCCCAGATCAAGGCCGTGGCTCAGAGGGACCAGAAGAGATCAGGCACAGAGAGCCTATGGAAATAGACGGCTTTGTCATCGAAACACCCACCTCTTTTCACCAGAGACGTACCGTTATGATGGTATCCTCTCCAAGCAGTGTTTTTTCTCCTTTCATCCTCCTGTTCTCTAACCAGCATCTTACACACATGCACACACACGCACACACAAACATACACACATCTCTTGTACATCTCTTTTGTGCTGTTGAGGGTTCCAATATGCAATATTTTTATTATTATTATTTTTGTTTCAACACTGTACATAACATTGTGATGATAAAAACACTGGTGGATCACTACAAAATTTAAATGACTATCTATTTATACAGTATGTATATATATGTATATATATATATATATATATA
>QODF01000061.1:849672-903115 GCA_024372805.1 Oostethus manadensis
CTTCTCCGGCACATCCCAAAGATTCTCAGTGGCGTTAAGATCTGGACTCCATGTGTGAAAATGATGTCTCTTGCTCCCTGAACCACTCTTTCACAATTTGAGCCCGATGAATCCTGGCATTGTCATCATTGTCATCATTGTCACCTCTAACATGTGCTGTCCCTCTGACATGCTCATTCCTGATCCTGTCCATCCTGGTCACACCCAAAGAGAACCAGGTGGCGACTTTTTTTTGGCCAGGCAGTGTATAATTGGAGACTATTTATAGGCCATATTCAATTAGTTTAGTTAATATGTATTGAAAAAACATAATTGAGTGAATTTGAATCGCAATGTGGCTAAGGACGACTATATATTTTCTTCCTTCTGTAAATAGGCAGTTTTTACTGCAGAAAACACATCTCATTCACCGTACTCAGTAACAATTTATGTAACGACATAAAGTATGTGATATTACAGTTAAAATGTACTGCATTCATGTGCCACTCTTTTGTTTGTTTATGCTTCACAGATGTGGTCTTTGAACTCACCATAGCTGTGTGCTGTGACTGTCTAAAACGTGACTCTGAATTTGTTCATTCATCATCTTACATTATATGTAAGATGTTAAGTGTGTGAGGCATATTTAGTGCTGTCCTGAGTGAATAATGACAATTGAAGAGACAAAGGGAGATTTCTAGAGCTGAATCTAATATAATAATTATAACACTCTTATTCCACATGTTAATCTGAAATTGGAGAATGACATCATTGGTATTGTATCAGAAGTGGAACAAGTTGTACGGGAACACCCCTATTATATATTCTATTGTATAAACTGCTAGCCTCTTAAAAGGAATGACATTCTACTCTGTTTGGCCTGATAATAGCAAGTCTAAAAATCTATTCTTTTCTTAACAAAACTCTAAATCTCGAGTGACTTTCTCACCAACTATGCGTATCCAAGTCCATAAAACAGTGAAGACTTTGCAAAAATGTAATAAAAGCGATTAAACGTACTCTTGTGATCATGAGTTATGTTGTTTAATAAAGCCCTGGAAAATTTTAGCCCATATGTCACAGTGAAGTTGATTCTTTGGCCTTTTTTTTTTAAAGAGTCTCCACTGTAATCCCTTTATCCTATTAGACATTTATGTGAAATCATGTCATTATCAGTCCATTCACTTTATGTGATGTCACTGTGGCTTTGACTTTTGAACTCACACTTTTAAAAACCTTGTCTTTGATATTTAGTGGATATTGTATCTACTCCATCTTTTTTGTCCCCCTTCCATATATTTTACATTTCTTATCCTATGCATTAAATCCCTTTACATTCTTAATTCCAACTATATTTTCCTTGCAGTTTACTATTTTAGCATTGGTATGAAACTGTTTTTGTCCCCGTGTAAAGCCCGGGCAGGCAAATTCTCATACTGTTGTAATGTTTTAAAGTGTCCACAGGCTCATCATCGCAATATTATGCGTAACTGTAAGAGTAAAGTGGAGTATTTGTAGCATTGATGAACAAGCTGTAGTACATACAAGTGGCTTTGCCAGTGGAAATACCTGTACCACTGAACTTTAGCTACGTTACTATACCAGCAAACCTGTTATGGATCGGAATGGGAATTTCCTGCCTTTAAAATATTACATTCCCTGTATCCCAGCTTTTGCCGTAGTGGTTAATCACGCATGCAAAGCCTCGAAACCACATACTGCAACTAAATGAATAAACATACTGAATTTAATTATGAATTATGTTTTGCGGACCGTTACACGGGAGCACTCAGTCACCATAGACTTCTGGTAGATGTACCCCCTCACAATCATTGGGTTCATAGCTCAAATGATGTAGAAGCTTACCAGGTAAATGGAGACAAACTTTGCTGAATATTTTTGGGTCCATTGAAAAAAATAACACCTTCATACACGCAGAAATTGCTAACTACTAATTATACTAATCAAGTTAACAAACCAGACTCAAAGACGAAAGCTTTAATAAATACATAAATAAACAGACATACAAATGCATGCTAATGAATTATAGATCTTGGGCCAACCCTGCGTCCTATCATCTTCCCACCCCACACCTGAGAGTTTGCCGTGCCCAGCTTTGCCGCATGTTCGCAGGGTCAGCCAGAGTAGTTGGGTGAGAGCCAGCCTGTGAGTGCCAGCAGTGGGTCAACTCAGAGTTGGGTTGATCAGCGACGAGACCAGGAGTGATAGTAGATGGAGGTGGGCCGGGACTGCAGAGCTTGTATCCTACAGATTACAACGATATGGTGTGTCCGCACACACAGGATGTGCTTTTCAACATGCCACTACCCTGTCCATGACTTTGTGACCCCAGGAAGTCTGTGTTACTGTGAGTGTGTCGTGTGTGTCTAAAAAAACATCTAGAAAACGGGCAGTTTTTTCTCTCATGGGTAATTGCAGAATAAACTTTTCACCCCACGTTCTCATGTGATCTGATTAACACAAAGTTCCACGGGAAACACATTTGCCTTTCACCTGCCCTGACTGTGTGTTGGTGTGTTTGTGTGTCTGTGTGCGCGCAGGCGTGCACGTTTCTGAGCTAATAGCCATAAAAGTGGTGAGCTGTGGATTACATCTTGTTCAGATCATTATCTATCCACCAGTCACTTCAAGGTCAGTCTTACAAATCCATTTACTGGTCAGCAAATAACACTTCAGTCACATGGGTTTCAAATAGTTAAACAATATTATTGTTTTTTTCAATAATACAATCTTCTCCCCCCTCACCCTGCCTTTGTTGTATGTTCCGGTTATTTTAACTACTATTCTACCCGTATCATTCATATTTCTCCATCCTGTTCCTGAGATAGTACACATTTTGATGGTTGATTAAGAAATTACACTCACTATTATGTTGTAAGACTTTTCTTCAGATTAAAAGTAGACGATCGGCTCTAATGATCAGGCGCAGGCTCCTTCGCTTGCACCTCGCCAATGTGGATGTTTTATGCGCATTTTGCAGTTTTGTGCCACGCGCAGCCTGGCGTAAGCGTGCCTCAGTCCCTCCTACCGGCGCAAGTGGCAAAAAGGGAAGAGAGATGCCGTGACTTGATTTACCACAGCCGGGTCAAATCTTCACCAAACCAAATGAGCACCTCTCCTCACATCTCTCCTTCCTCATATACATGTGTGTGTGAATGTATAATTTCATATTATATTTTATACATTCATTCATTTTCTATACCGCTTATCCTCATTAGGGTCGCAGGTATGCTGGGGCCTATCCCAGCTGACTTTGGGCGAGAAGCGAGTACACCCTGGATATGCCGGTCAATCACAGGACACATATAGACAAACAAACGTCCACAATCACATTCATACCTGTGGACAATTTAGAGTCACCAATTAACCTAACATGCATGTTTTATGTAATGTGGAAAGAAACCGGAGTACCCGGAGAAAACCCACACACGCACAGGGAAAACATGCAAACTCCACACAGAAATGCCCAACGGAAATTCGAACCCTGAACCTCCTGACTGTCAGGCCAATGTGCTACCCACTCAGCCACCAAGCAGCCATATTTTATACATATACAGTGAGGGAAAAAAACTATTTGAACCCCAGCTGATTTTGTAAGTTTGCCCACTAACAAAGAAATGATCAGTCTATAATTTCAATGGTAGGTTTAATTGAACACTGAGAGACAACAATGACAGAAAAAATCCAGAAAAAGGCATTTCTATGAAGGAAAAAAGTATTTGATCCCCTATCCGTCAGCAAGATCTCTAGCTCCCAGGTGGATCTTATACAGGTAACGAGCTGACATTGGCAGCCCTCTCAGCTCGTTACCTGTATAAAAGAAACCTATCCACAGAAACAATCAATCAATCCAGATGCCATACACTGCACCATGGCCAAGACCAAAGAGCTTTCCAAGGATGTCAGGGAAAGACTGTGGACCTACACAAGGCTGGAGTTGGGCTACAAGACCATCGCCATTTGGTGACAACAGTTATTAGCGCAATTATTTGCAAATGGAAGAAACACAAATTAACTGCCAATCTCCCTCGGTCTGGAGCTCCATGCAAGACTCCATGGAGTTTCAATGATAATGAGAACGGTGAGGAATCAGCCCAGAACCACTCGAGAGGAACTTGTCAATGATCTCAAGGCAGCTGGGACCATAGTCACCACAAAAACCGTTGGTAACACACACCGCCATGAAGGACTGAAATCCTGCTGTGCCCGCAAGGTCCCCCTGTAGTCCATCTACACGCCTGTTTGAAGTTTGCCACTGAACACCTGACTGATTCAGAAGAAGACTGGGTGAAAGTGTTGTGGTCAGATGAGACCAAAATTTAGCTCTTTGGCATCAACTCAACTCGCCGTGTTTGGAGGAGGAGGAATGCTGCCTATGACTCCAAAAACACCGTGCCCACCGTCAAATATGGAGGTGGAGGTGGAAGGTAGAATTGATGGGGCCATGTACCCTCAAGTGTTGATTGAGAACCTCATTCCCTCAGTCAGGGCATTGAAAATGGGTCATGGTTGGGTATTCCAGCATGACAAAGATCCAAAACACACGGCCAAGGCAACAAAAGATTGGCTCAAGAAGAAGTATATTAAGGTCATGGAGTGGCCTAGTCAGTCCCCAGACCTTAATCCCATAGAAAATCTGTGGAGGGAGCTGAAGGTTCGAAGTTGCCAGACATCAGCCACGAAACATTAATTACTTGGAGAGGATCTGCAAAGAGGAGTGGGCCAAAACCCCCCCTGAGATGTGTGCAAACCTTGTGGCCAACTACAAGAAATGGCTGACCTCTGTGATTGCCAACAAAGGTTTTGCCACCAGGTACTGAAGCACGTGCAAGGGATCGAAAACGTATTTCCTTCATGGAAATGCAAATTAATTTATGACTCTTTTTGAAACGCATTTTTCTGGATTTTTTTTGTCATTGTTGTCTCTCAGTGTTCAAATAAACCTACCATTAAAATTATAGACTGATCATTTATTTGTTAGTGGGTAAACTTACAAAATCAGCTGGGGTTCAAATAGTTTTTTCCCTCACAAAAAGTCCTTTACCACAAAGAGATTTACATCCCTGCGTATTATAGATAAAAACGTATTTTTGACTTAGACAGACTTTATTGAGGAAACTTTTTTAGTTACAGTAGCTAATTTGTAGAAGATAAAGACAAAACACCCTTTAATAAAAAAATATATAATACAGTACAATATTATATTACATTATATTATATAAGTATAATATTATAAAACAAAATAAAACTAATATAAATACTCAAAACAATATGAGATAGACAAAATATTTGCATATTTACAAATAATGTGTAATAATATGGCAACTGCAGGTAAAGTACATGTGGTTAAATGTGAGTTAACTATGGACAAATTGCAATTAATTGCGATCAAATATTTGAATCGATTAACAGCCCTAGGGAAACGTGTATATATACACATATATTTATACATACTCTATATGTAAAATCAAATGATAGTGGTCTTTGATTACGCTATTATAATACAGAGATTTTATATTTACATGCTATATGTAGGGTCATACTTGACTCACTTGTCTGGACATTACTGGCAAAGACATCAGGCTACAAACTGATTCTGTGGAGAAATTGTGACTTTTGTACTTTATAACCGCTGCGATTTGTCACACTCGTGCGTCTTTCTTTGCTTTATGGCTCTACTTCAAGACTGACATGGGAATGCTTTCTGATGTTTGGACCCTATTTAACAAGGCAGTGTCTGTAGGTGCCTGTTTCTGGGCTTGTCTTCTCAGTCTTTAGCAGTGTGCCATATCTCAAGCCCCTCATTCTTAGATAATTGTGCAGCAAGTCCTCAGGCTCCCCTTTAACCTGAAAACCAAGCTCATTGCAGACCCCAGAGAAAGAAACCCGCCCCCACCAAAGAAGGTAAAAAAAAAAAAACAAGTTGTCCTTGTGCATAAAAGTGGATTCGACTCTCCAACACCTTTTCAAATTAATATTTGTTATGAGCGCCATTCTGCCAAGCTCCGTTTCTGTTCCCCGCTTTTGTTCCTGCGTTTGATGTAATGGAGGCAAGGACAAAGAAGAGAGGGAGCAGAGTGTGTGAAAATGGTAGTTAAGTGGGCTTAAGGGCTCCTTCAGTAGCTTCTGAAAGACCCAGACCTTGAATGGGACCCTCGCACCGCTAAGCTGTAGTGCGGTAAACAAGACAGGTCCAGCACAAAGGTGCGTCTTAAATGAGCACGGACACCCTCCTCCTCTTTTTGACTCACCGCAGTCTCCCACCCAACTTTGACATCTGGCCAATCCCAAGATCTATCCGAGTTCCCCCTCTTCACCCAACCCGACTCTCTCTTGTTTTCACACGCCTTCATTCTTGGTCACTCCTTTGGTGTGTGTTTGTGTTCATATACCGACAAGCCGAGGTGGGGACAGGGTAGGCCTAGCCTCGCCCGCCTGCCTAGCCAGCCTTGTCCCCAATGCCTGGGCGGTTCAGCGCTTTTGTTTAGTTAATTGCAATGAGTATAATGTACTAGTCTCTCTTAGGCCCACAAAAGACAATTAGACAATCCCAAGAATTTAATGAGACACCAGCAGGCCCAATTTTCCGCACTGCCCCACTCTCTGTGGGCACCCACTACAAGGAGGGGGGTTGCCATGTCTGTATCTGTTATTCTATATTGACCAGATTGTCACTATGCTCATCAGAGAAATCACCAGCCAGAATACAAAAACAACAAGGCAATGGCACACACTAAAAATTAAAAATGCACTCTCCGGGTGGATTTTACTCATATGGCACACATCCAGGCGTGCTACACCTTGGGATTCTCCTCGGAGGAATTGCTCTTCCTGGATAGGACAGGACTTCCTGGGAATGTCCATGTAATTATTAAGAGTGATTATCCTGTCCGCTCAGCAAAAGGACAGAGTACTTGACAGTGTCTTCCCCAAAAGGAAGAGGGATGGCTTGGATGGGGGAGGGTGGTGGGTGGCTGGGTGACAGACGAAACCCCGGGTGGCCCTTATAAGGACTTCACCCCACTCTATGCTTTTGCTTTCTTTCTCGTTCTATTATGGTCCCCTTGTCCTTCCCTTAGTCTGTCCTATTTTTGACATACATTTTATTTATTTCTTCTGCCTCCCAGACCTCTCACAGGATCATGCCAAGATAAAGCAGCATTTAAAGGCATGGAATTATTCATAAATGACTCGCTTAACCTTTCAGAGAGATTAATTAATAATCGTATCAATATGCCATTGTTAAGTGGCTGTAATTATCAGCATTAAACCTACATGTCACAAGAAGAGGTGTTTTTTTTTTAAACCTTCATCTTACTTTTGTTTCCCCTTAACCCATCATTCTTCTACTTTTTCTCCCTGGCTAATCATGGTGTTACAACAAAAGACGGAGCTCCATTATTGCATATGTGCGTCCCACAAGAAAGGAAATGAGAACGGGACAGAGGGTGGCCGAGGCCTGACACCGCACTATTAATCTTCCAGTAAAGCCTTGTCAGGCAGAAACGGACACAAATGGATCGCTCCCATTAACTGGGGGAGTGTAGGTAAGGGCTTTAACAAGCGTTTACCAGAGTCCATTTTCTCACTAATGAAGAGGGGGAATAACCAACCTCCCAACCAAACCTGCCGGAGCACACTTTTGGTTTGGATTAAAGGCAAAAGAATATGTGGAGGGATGGATAACACTGCTGACGTATTTGATCAAATACAGTACAACATACAATACAAAGGCTCCTACCGCACCCCAAACACGAAGGTCGAAAAAGGCGAATGTATTCTGATCTGAGATTTTCAGACAAAATCATAATTTGCGCTTCTCAGTGTGATTTGGAAGAAGTCCAAGAAATATCTCATGGCATAAGACAGGACTTGCTTTTTTTGCAAACTTCTGTAGTTTATACAGTTCTATATGCATCTTGTTACTGATGCCTGAGCAGTTTCACACTCTCTTATGCAAAGAATTTAACAGAAGGGTGGAGGCTGTTTGATTGGGTGCATTTTGGAAAAAAAGTTCACATACTTAACTTTTATATGAATTGCACAACAGCATGCAAGCTGAGATGTAAACAGCCACGTGTGACCACATTGCATTCACACTAACAGTTTGTCCTGTGATCCATCCTCCAATTAATGCAATGCTGTGGCTCATCTTCTGTCCACGCAGCCCTAAAACCTGCTGGTAATATGATAGCAACTTCAGGTTCTATAGAACATTTGAGTTTGAGCAATGTATTTTTAGCGTCTTTTGCAGGGGTGTCATGGTCATTTGCAATGAGGGCCACATCACAGCTCTGTGATGGCCACTTGCAACAGTCAGCACTGTGTATATGAATATAAATATAAATATAACATCACACAATTGGCCATGCATTTAAATATTATGTTTTAATAACTAATTTAGGAATAACTTGCTTGTTAAGTTAAGTGAGTAATGTCAAGGTCAAAGGTGACAAGCAAACAAGTACTTAATGTATTTTTGATAACAAAACATGCTTGGAGTATTTTGTTGCATGATCAGGTAAAATTATAGGTTAGAAGAACTGCACGCAGTACATATTTTTTCTATCAAAATGAAAGAACAAAAGGTGAAGTGCATTATCGGCACACAAGATTTCCAGGGTTTTGCTGTCCACATATGATGTGAGGGGCCACATGTGGCCCTCAGTCTTTGAGTTTGACACATGTGGTCTAATGCATAATTGCCCTTGTACTGCAGAGTGAATGAATCAAGATCGGGTAAGCAAGGTAAAAAGAGTCTGTCTGGTGGCTGGAGAGATCCCAGTCTGCTTCTGGAACACCGTCAAGCTGGCCTTTTGCAACATTTTGACCCCTTACAATTTTTAACAGCGCCCTCATACTTAAAAAAATAGTTACTCCAGAAACAAAAATGATCCCTCCCGGTCTAATAAATTAGTAACATTGAATGGATTTGCTAACTTTCACTAATGAATACACTATTGGATTCAATTAACTAAAAATACTATTGACATAAATGAAATGTTCAACGTAAAGAAGTTATTACAGTAATTATAAAATCACAGAAGTTAAGAAAATTGCTCCAAAAATTGTTTGGGGATGAAAATTTGAATTTCCTCATTTATAAATGATGTTACTGTATTTAGTGGGAGAATGAGTACCAAACAGCACATGCACTAAATTACAAGATCAAAGCTTATACAACTACAATATCAGACTAACGTTTGGACATGCCATAAATAAAAAGGTGTGTTACGGTATGTATGTATGTTATGGACCCTCGATATGCTGATATGTATCAGAGACAATTCTCTTGTTTGACTCTTTCTTTGTTCCTTGGTCTAAGACTAATGACTTCTTCATCAATGACTTGATCTACCATGTATGCCTCTATTATTTTATGTCTCAGCCCAACCGGTCGAGACAGACATCCGCCACAGAGAGCCAGGGTTCTGTCCAAGGTTTTTCCTTGCCTCCGTTGCTAAATGCTTGCTCATGTGGGGTTTCAGTTGGCTCTCTGTGACGTTTATGTGTAAAGTGGCATGCGATGACTGCTGTTGTGATTTGGCGCTATACAAATACATTTGAATTGAATTGTTATTTATTGCAACAACACATGATCGGTACCGTAAAACTCTCCTGTCTCATCATGGTCAAAATCCAGCTCACGTTTCGTACTAGTGGGTGAACTATCAAATGTTAGAACATACTTACCGAATAAAATGAATAAACTGGTTCGTCCATACTTTCGACCTATTAATTCTGACTTAATAATAATTAAGAACACAACAGACCTCTTATCACCTCTTACAAACGGCTATGGTCATTTGTTACTTTTATCAACATTCATATACGTTTTACTGCAGTTGCACAAATTTCGCCATCCGTGGCTCTCACAACTGCCTCCCAGTTATTGTCCTAATAGTCAACCTGAATTTCACAAGAGTTCATTAATTAAACGATGAGTTTCATTGCATTTTACTCTTCAAGCTCGCGTTTAAACAGTCAGTGTCTGCTGTAAAGGTAAAGCAAAGAGATGGAAAGAAGAACTCATCCTCCTTTTCTCACCCCCCCACCTCTTCCCTAGCACTCCCCCTCCTCACATATACACACACACGTTCACACACCCCAAACATTTTTAATTATATCTCCTCCCAAGTAGTGTGTCCCGGTAACCAAGGAGCTGACATTGATGCATGTGCTGATAAATCCGCAAACACTGGAAACAAGATTAACAAAGATTTTGAGAAGAAGGTGACAGCTAATTTTGCGCAATGGTTCGCGCCTCGTTCAAGAGTGATGTTTTTGATAGAGCGAGCCACGCCTGAGAATTCAAGGCAGGAATACAGCGGGGAGAGGGGGAGAAGTGTGTGACGGTAGTTTGAGCAGTTTACCACATTTGCACTTTTCAATTTTTTATTTTTTTTGCCTGCTCTCCAATCTTTTTCTTCATCACTTAATTTGTCTGTCCTCTCCACTGAGAATTCAGTTTCTTTCCCCCCCAGCATAATAGCCCAACCTAGACCCAATAATACCTCATGTTACTCAGTGGGTATACCAAAATAAGTCACTAGCCATATTGTCACAATTATTACATTTGCAAACTGTAATGGCATCCCTATACAAGAAAACTCTTTACAAAGACGTCATTGTCAGATGTATTTTGCAATATACTGAGTTGCATTACTAATATCTTCTGTATTTCGTTACCTGTAATGGACAACATATTACAGACAAAGCCAGCATGATGCATTGCAGTTCTACACATGGTCAGAAGTGGGTGTTATCCTTATAAAGGCAGGATTTTTGACGTAAAGGTGACATTAGAGCCTATTAATTTATGCAGATGTACCTAATGTGGGCGATGTGTCCTTCTCATTCTCATGCTGTCTTCACTATCTGTGGGAATTTATCTGGGTGCAGTGTTTGTGTTATGGCCCAATCAGCATGATCTAATCAGCAGTATGTACTGTGGTGTCGCTGACATGCCACACTAGACCCATGGCCCTAGTGTCTCTGAACCGGCTGTCAACCCACTGAGACAACAATACACACTCGTGAGAGAAAGATATCGTTCTGCCCATCGTGGACACACACAAACGTGCACGCACACACACACACACACACACAAGACAGCGAACAAGATAACAATCATACTTCCACAGCTGATTTCCTATTTTCTCCTCACACCACCCAACCGCCTTCTTTTCTCCTCACTGCAGCCAATTTCAGGTCCATACAGTAGAAACAGCTTGCAGATTTCTTTTGTTCTTTTTTTTTTCCTCCTGACAACTTTTTTTCCTTTCTCCCCCCTACCTCTTTATGGTGACGTCTCCCTTCTCAGAATTGATTGCACCCCCTGTTTCTTCATTTACAGGCATCTTGACAGCTTCTTTCACGTTGTCTTTGTCCATTCCTCCTTCTCCCTCTCTCTGCCCCCCACACCCACCACCCATCTGCGTTCGCTCCGGTTTGCTCCTATCCCAACTTGATAATGAGGAATGCAGTGTGACCCTGACCTCCACTGGCCCCGCAACCACCTCTGACCCTGCCAGGTGACCTCTGGTCACTGTTTTGACAGCTTGATTAATTACCTATGGTTATGATTTATGAGAAAAGCGGTATGTAAAAATAATAGACAACAGGTGGTCTTTAAAAAAAAAAAAAAAAGAAAGTCGATTTGAAAGAACCTTTGAGTGAGAATTGTAATGGACTGGACTTTGTGTGAAAGAGAACTGAAGTAAGCCTCGATGTGTTTTACAGCTGCTTTTCATGGTTAATTGCTTTCAACTGTTTTTGAAGCCTGCGTCAGGTTAATAGGAAAATGTCTACTGGTCCAATTTTTTTTTTAGCTTACCGTAATATAGCTGCACAGGGAAAGGATGAAGGGGATTCCAGTATACATGCGTAGCTGCGTGTGTGCTGTGGAGCGTGAACCCAACCATGAGGTAATGACACTTATTTCAGCATGTGTGTCTTAAAGTGCATGTGTGTCTTATTCTGCACTACCTCTTCTTCTTGGCTGCATCCTGTGAAATTAAGCACAGTAAATGGCAGGATAGAGCAGCCTCTGTGTTTACCATTCACACTTCATATACATCCTGTGATTGGCTGAGGCAGCCTAAAGGACGTGTGGTGCAGCTCCACTTAGAAAGAGGTCACTCTCTCCTGGACTGTGTGTCTAAGTGTGTGTGGCATTTTGGCTATATAGGTGTTCTCATACTCATTGTAGCATTTCCACACGGAGAACCACTGAAATAAAATGAAGGCTCACCGCTATGGAAGGTCCTGCAGAAGGATGCTTTCACATACGCCTTACATCGTCATTTTTGTCAGCAGGATTACCAGGTTTCTCCGTAGCCCTCCCTCCTAGGTCACAATAACAGGGCATGTGCAAGGGAATTCTCTTTGACCTTTGCTCTGTGGGGAATAATGTTCCTGTGAAGTTCAGTAAGATTAATACAGTGACAGCAGTATTGTCTCACTTTTTATCAAAATCATTTTGTTTGTTGTCAGATAACAGCCAGGAGATGCTTACAACTGGTGGGACAACAATTTCCACATGTTATTTGTATATATATCCTATTGATTCAAATGGACATTTCACTGAAAATGATGGTTCAAAGAGGAGGTGCGTATTCCAAAAAATTGCCTGAAAACCATCCATGACACACTATAGTGTGTTTCAAGTTTCATATATAGTTTTTAGAGAAGTAAAATCCAATCTGTTGTGTTGTTAGATGATGTGCTTCACCATCATAAACTATACGTTTAATCTGTGCACTGATGTGTATCCTTCAGCAGGGTTGTTCCTCTTTTTCTCCATTTATTTATTTATTTATTTTTTAGCTAGGCTCCCCCTTTCTTTTTCCTCTTTCCCTGATTTATACATTAAATAGTTAGGCAGGAGGGCAGGGACACACCTATTATTCCATGATCTATATCCTTCTGTGCCCTCATTAAAAATACATGTGTATGCTTAGGGGAGACAATATAGAATTTATAAATCAAAATGCTTACGGCATCAGAATAATCCTCCTGTCCCCACACTGTTCCAGCTGTGGGCTCAGTAATCTTCTTGTGTGTGGTGTATTGTGGCAATCACATTTTTTACTCTCATTCTGAACTCCACTGGAAGTATTTGTTAACTTTGTTCAATAGTACACATCATTGCTCAAGCAACACTGCAAAAGGTCTGCATCTTTCTGAAAGGCACACTTTCGAAGACGACCTTTACCAGTCACTCCATTAGATACCTGCACAAAACAATCTATTTAAATCCAGTTCATTTCCCATATTAACATTTCTTTACAAAGATGCTGGACTTCATAAAAACAATGTATGTGTATTTTTGTGATTGTAATTTAGAACTTCTCCGAGGCATACTGAGAGTTGTATGGTGTATCTTTATACACCAGTGCAAACTCTTATATAATATTCTCTTTGTATTGGAAATACATTTGATACAGATATTTACTTTCATATAAGGTCATTTTGTCTATCTATCAAAATGACTGACAAGTAACCATGGAGAATTGAACCTCTAAATTCCAGTGCTGTAAGTTTACATTCACCTCCGCATCTTTGTTAAAGACAAGCGCAAAAAAAAAAAAAAATGTTGACAAATGACTCCGGTAACATTTACTTGCACAATCGATAGCTTTGACAATTTCCACCTGGACGGTGATTAATGTTACATCCGACCCCACAAGCCTCACAACCCCTCTCACTGCTTAGTCCGCACCTCCCTAATGTGTGGTGCTGAGAGCAGATGAAGCAGGTCCTAAGAACTTGTTGTGTGCATGCTGTGTATTGTGAGCATGTTGTGTGTTGATGTGGTGGTGTGTGTCCTCGCAGGTGCTTTGCTGGCGTCTTCACAATCATGCACTCACAAGAAAAAGGGATAGCCAAACAGTCTGAGGCATCGGTAATGAGTTCCTGGATAAGTCTTGCTTGTGCGTTTACTTTTTGTGTTTCTCTTCGCTAAGGTGCTGGAAATAGAAAGGTCGGTAGGAGCGAGACATGAAAACTAAAAGAAAGAAATGTAAATGTGCGCTGAAAAAAAAGCTGAAGCATCAGGGATCGGAAGCTGTGATATTCTCTTCACTTCCTCCACCCCACTGTTCCACTTTGAACTCATTTATAAATATTCAACTCCACATATAAACAATTTCCAAATGAGCCCAGACATTTGTGCCAAGGTTAAAAACCCTGCTTCTTATTACCAGCACGGCTACATGACTAGCTGTAGAGGTCTAATTCTAACCTAAACTATTTGTGCTCATTAAGATCAAGAGAAAAGCTCATCATTACCACACTTTCTTATTAACTTTCACGTGTGAGCAAACACCGACTATAGCCTTTGAACTTGAATTTAGATCAAATTGAATTTGCGCTCTTTATGAGAAGCAATAGCAATGTATTGGGCAGATGGGGAGAAGGGGTGGCTTTATTTTATTTTCCCAGATAAACAACAGGTGAAACAATACTGAACATCTTACCATGGATCAGAAATGTTAACTCTGTCTTTTGGATCATTGAAAAACATTTGTCTTTTAAGGCAGTGGTGTCCAAAGTGCAGCACCGAAGCCCATTTTGGCATGCAGCTCTTTTTTTATTGGGCCTATGCGTATTAAAATTATTAACTTAAAGGGCATAGAAAAGCGAAATTTTCCAAATGCATCTAATGTAGATTTCAAGAGAGGTTTAATGGAAATAATCAATTAGAAAATGGTTTTACAGCCATTTATCGTGTTTTTACTACGCAATTGTGATTGAAAGAAACACTGGCAGACGAACTTGAATTGTCCGATGCACTCGAGATGATAGGGATAGCTTGACAATGCCCCAGACGAATGCGTACCATACAGGGCACGCAATCTCAGCGTGCTTTTATTGTGTTTGGAATTTTATTTTTACATTTTACATATTTTGCAAAAAAATGGATTATTGTGCAGCTCCAAACTATGAATGGGTAGCATGTTGGCCTAACAGTCAGGAGGTTCAGGGTTTGAATCTCCGTTGGGCATCTTTGTGTGGAGTTTGCATGTTCTCCCCGTTCATGGGTCCTATTGGGCCTTTTCGGCCCATGGTACTCTGGAAGCAGCTGACAGGTACCGGCAGGCCAAGCGGTCTGCTGCTCTGGGGGTCACGGAGGCAAAAACTCGGGCATGGGAGGAGTTTGGAGAGCCCATGGAAAATGACTTCCGAACAACTTCAAAGAGATACTGGACTACCATCCGCCATCTCTGGAGGAGGAAGCAGTGCACAGTCAACACCCTGCACGGTGGGGATGGTGTGCAGCTGACCTCGACTCAAGATGTTGTGGACTGGTGGAAGGAATACGTGGAAAACCTCCTCAATTCCACCGACGTGTCTTCCAATGGGGGACTTAATGGCGGGTTCTCTGATCTCTGGGGCTGAGGTCACTGAGGTGGTCAAAATGCTCCTTGGTGGCTGGGCCCTGTGGGTGGATAAAATCCGCCCAGAGTTCCTTAAGGACCTGAATCCTGTGAGCATGTCTTGGTTGACTCAACTCTGGAGCATCACATGGACATCGAAGTTAGTGCCCCTGGATTGGCAGACTGGGGTTGTAGTCCCACTTTTTAAGGCCACCCTGTAGGAGGCCTCGGGGAAGGCCCAGGCCACGTTGTAGAGACTATGTCTCTCCCAGCCTCGGGATCCGCCGGGAGGAGCTGGACAAAGTGGTCGGGGAGAGGAACGTCTGGATTTCCCTGCTTAGGCTGCTGCCCCCACTACGCAAACCTCGGATAATCGAAAGAAAATGGATGGATGGATGGACGAGATCAGCAGCCTTTTCAATCAGTTAAAGGCGCAGAGTCGCAGAGTGTTTTTTACGTATCTGAAAGTTCCACTAATGTATGCCCCGTCCACACGTAAGCGGTTATCTCATAAAATGAGGGGGGGGGGGGTTCCTCGTTTTTGCCTATCATCCTCACGTGTTTGCAGATATACGGCACTAAAAACTAAGGTTATCAAAACCTCCGGCCAAAGTGTATATCTCGAGAAAACTCTGGTTTTCAATAACATAACAAACCCGACCCGCATTTACATGAGAAACAACATGGATGCCCCCAGAATTGACAATGTTTTCTTGTGTCTAGTTGACTTTGTATTCTGAATCAACGTTTATAAAAAATCCTACCTCCTTGTCAACCGGGCGCCATTTTTTCGGAAGTCACAAGATAAAAAGGATGAATCTAATTGGATAGAATTTTAGGAACTGTTGTCGCCTACAAGTTTGGCATGCAGTCCCAATGCATTTATCCTCTTACGTGTGGATGCGTTTTTTTTTTAAATACGAGGTCGTATGGACACTATTTTTTTCATAAACTGAGAAGGAGAAATATGCGTTTTAAAAAATGCTCTGCTACGTGTGGACAAGGCAGTACTGTCACATTCAAAGTCCCCAAAGGCGTGTCATCCTCCGAAAGGGTCTCCAATATGTTTTTGTCTAAATTAAGATGATCTCCTGTAATGCACCTCAAAGCTCGTTCTCACTTCACTCCTGCCAACCGAAAGAAGAAAACACCACCATGCAGACATGTCGATGATACGATGGTGCATCGTAGTGAAATTAGCCATTTTGCACGGCCATTTTGTGCAAATCTTTTCTTTTATTGAAAGGACTGTTTTGGGATTTTTTATTGGACTAGGGACCTGAGTCACAGAGGTTTGTTCCATCCATCCATTCCGCTTATCCGAGGTCGGGTCGCGGGGGCAGCAACCTAAGCAGGGAGGCCCAGACGTCCCTCTCCCCGGCCACTTCGTCTAGCTCTTCCCACCGGATGCCGAGGCGCTCCCAGGCCAGCTGATAGACATAGTCTCTCCAACGTTTGTTCCAAAAGCCAAACAATATTGGTGGTCATGCTGTGTAAAATAATATAAATATTTTGGTTGCATTATTTTATGCTTTGAAGAGCTATTTTTATAACCATTTTAAATTCCGCAATATCATGTTTGTGACAAAATCTTATTATTAAAAAAAAAAGATTGCTACCAGATTGAATTGGTAACACTATGCATCCATTCATCCCTTTTCAATGCCGCTTATCCTCATTAGGGTCGCGGGTATGCTGGAACCTATCCCAGCTGACTTCGGGCAGGATGCAGGGTACACCCTGGACTGGTCGCCAGTCTATCGCAGGGCAGTCATACAATCATTCACACTCACATTCATACTTACGGACAATTTAGAGTTGCCAAATAACCTAACATGCATATTTTTGGAATCTGGGAGGAAAATGGTGTAGGCTACCCAGGGAAAACCCACGCACGCATGGGAAGAACATGCAAACTCCACACAGAGATGCCCAATTGAGATTTAAACCCAGATCTCCTGACTGTGACGCCAACCACTCAGCCACCACCGTGCGGCCTGGCAAGACTATATTGAAAAAACAACCATATTGGATCGGTAGCCAAAGAATGTGGATTGGGACATCCCTAATTAAAACCAAATAAATTTTTCCGTAAGAGATAATTAATTTAATATCATTTAATAACACACAAAATATTACCACAAAAAAACATTTTAATCATTATAGTTTTGCATGCGAAAAACAACGTGAAATGCAGTAAATGTCGAATGAAATGGATAAATAAACATTTAACATCTATTTTACCTTTTTCGAAGACTGTTGTTGGTGAAGACAATGATGAATGGAGGGAAGGGCGGATGCTGTTTCACTCTAGTCTGTTAGAAACTTAACCTTAAAGAGTGGACTTCTAGAGCTTGCATATTTGAACATTATTGTAAGCCTCAGCAACAGGTACAATTATCATTAAACACTCTGACCCGGCTCACTTTGTATACTACAAATGTCTCTGTTAAACCATTCCCTCTGCAACCCATTGTAAAGGTTCCTACCTGTACATCACAATCCTTTTATAACAGACGCTACCGTCATGCTTTCTGACTTCTTTCTTGAGTCTTTCTTAATAGTTCTGACACTAAGCCATACTTAATTTAAAAACAGCAAAAAATAATTTAGCATGCAGACACACACAATGCTCTTGAACGCCTCATTAGCATATGCCGCACGACATAGACAACTTGTTTATAGGCTCACTGTTTGGCCATGTGATAACTGAGACAATGTATGAAAACCAAGACATATTTATCCACTGTTCCACTCTATTTAGATCCCATCAGAGTAAGCTGATGTACCCAGTACAGTATATGTTGATATGGCACTGTGGTGCATGCAAGCATTGGTATTTTGCCTGCTGACCATGTATTTTTATTGTAATATCACCCTCTCTTTTACATGTCAGCTTTTTTTTTACGTAGAAAGCAGTGAGATAATAATATTGAGTCAAGTTTAGGTGCTCTCTGACAGGCACCCCCCCCGGGCATCTATAGTTATCAAGAGGATGATGGATTTTGTCCTGACAGGCTGATGACAGTCCCATCCCATATCCTCTCACATCACCCTTAAGATCCACACATGTCTTTTCATCACTCTTGCGGTACAGTAAAGTAGTCCCATGACTCTCTGTTCTTATAGCATTGCGGTGTGTTGAGTATTTGGGGTAGTGGGGTGTCTCAGACTAATGCTGTGTTAAAAAGGAAATGGGGGCTCAGAGACTTAATGTGACAGTGCTGTGCGATCTGTGTGGTATCTCAGTCGAAAAGGAGAGGGGTGAGCAAAGAGGGGGAATGATTGGATGGGAGAGAAAAACTTGTAGACTGTCAAGGTCACACAAAGCAGACTGAGCTTGTACTTTGTATTACTGTATTATTAGTCCTTCTTAGGGGTACTATTTAAATGTTCGGGTTATTTAAGGTTTTGCTGTCATATTACATGATAATCTAGCCTGCCCGAACATGTCTTTGTGAGTTATAGTGCCTCGTTTAGGTCTGAATCCCTCCCCTCCTCTTGCTCCTCCTCTTATTGGCCATGCTGGGTGACCCATTCCCCATTGTCAGTCAAGCCTCGGCGGCGAATCAGGTGCTGCAAATTGCTGAAACAAGGAAGTGAAAGCTGTTTAGAAAAGGGATCGCCCCTTGCCCCGACCCCCTTGACAGAAATCTAAAAGTGTATGCCACCTACAGGGCAATTGTAACGAACACCGTAAACGCTACAACAGCGGGTGCTTGCCTGTACAAGTACACAAATGCCTTAAGCTGCATTCATAGCACCCATTCTTTACCGTGACCATTGGTGCAATCTAAAATTCACACAGCCGCTCCGTCCACTGTCCTCGCTGGATGCACCCATGACCACCATCAACCATGCTTTGTACCTGTCAAGTGCTGTCCTTTTCCCCCTCGCCCAGAGCCCTGCTCACGACATGAGAGCTCTCACATCAAAGCTGTGCTAAGCTCCGCTCGCACAGATGAAACACCCTCTCACTCCGGCTGCCTCTCTCCCCACTCCTGCATATTAGACACATTTCATTTCATTTTCAGTGCCATTGGGAAAATAGAGGTGCTGCTGTCTTAAAGAGGGGCGACATCTTATTTACTAACCCTTGTATGAGCAGACACACACACACACAGGCAGCACTTTTACTCGTAATTCAACAAGAGGAGAAAATAATGATGTGACCATCTTGGTTTTGGGTGAAAAATCTCTTATTGAACCACAAAAGCAGCCCAGAGGAGTCTTATGAAAAGAGCCTCATCGTATTCGAAATCCTAAATATTCTCTAACGAACATTTCAGCATGGTTGAGTATGTTTATAAAATGTAAAATTCTATCCACTATTTTAATTTTTTTTCTATTTTTTCCCATTGCATCATGGCGGTAATGATGAAAAGGAGTTTGTTGTCATGATGACAGAAGCTGGTTTCTGCAGCAGCGACAGTCTTTGTTTTGCTATCAGTTGCAGGACAGGCTAACAAAAGAGTGCTAAGGAGCGTCCAGAGCAGGGTGATGGGGGTCGGGGTTCCTCCCATAGCGGGGTCGGGGTAACCCTCTTGACCGCTGGCCCTAGGGCAGGGACTCAGTGTGGTGGTGGCACTGGGGCACCCACAGGGCATGGGAAGAGGCTCAGCCTGCACACTGCAACAGAAAAGACATGACTGACCCAACGCTCGGGAACTGTGTGTGTTTCATTTAAGACAGTGCTTGTGTGTGTTTAGCACAAAGACAAAGTAACCCCAAATGTTACGAATCTGTGTGGGGGAGATTTAGTTAGTATAAGAAGCAGGTGGACCCAAGCTTTGCAAGTATTTGTTTGGAGATTCAGACTTTGACAGCACATCACAACACAAAGATCAGATTTAGCCGCACTGTGTTTCAGTGTGGGCAAGACTTGAAGTTACCACAAAGGCTGAATGACCTCACTTTGGAACAGTTTTGGAGGATTTAGCTGTCACAAAAACAAAGATTGATATTAGCCTTGTGGGAGAAATAGTACGCAATATGTGCCGTTTAAGTATAATGCATGTGTGGCCGCTGTGTAACTGTTTGTATTGCATGGCAAGGAAGTTTAACAAAAAATGTAATAATCACACTTAAAAAAAAATATATATATATATATATGTATACAGTATATATGTGTGTATATATATATATAGTTGCATGTCTCTTACATGCAACAATTAGTCCAGATTTAATAATAGAGCAACTACTTAAAAAAAGATATATATATTTTCTAACCCCCTCAAAAATAATATATATATATATATATATTTATTTGTATATATATATTATATAATTTTTCTAACCCCCCCCAAAAAATAAAAAATAAAATATATATATATATTTTTTTATTTTGTCTTGTCCAGCATCATAACCGCTGAATGGGAGTCCAGCTGCCTTTAAGTGCTGAGCAAAATTGCTTTGCCAAGGGAAACTCCATAATCTAGATGAGTCTCCCATGACATTTGACTGCGTTTATTATGAATTTTGTTGAGCCACATTTCGATGCCGGACCTGACCTGAAAAGGGTTGGTGGGGAATAAGAAAGGTTGCAGAAGAACCTCACAAACATATTCCAACCATATTATAAACAACCATGATAATCACAATATCAGCAACAACCAGACCAGTCACAGAGCAAAATGAGCAAAAATACAGGAAAAGAAAGAGGGAAAAAATAAAATTATATATATATATATGTGTATATAGATATAGATATATATATATATATATACATATATACATAGATATATATATATATATATATATATACGTACACGCATACATACACATACTGTGCACATACACATATCCATGCAGTACATACATACATACACGCACATACAGTGTGCATATATATGTATACACATACATTTTTTTTTCTAAGTAGTTGCTCTACTATTAAATCTGGACTCATTGTTGCACATAAGAGACATGGGGAGGAAGTTGCTAAGCAGGGGGAGCTGTCAGCTGTCCCGACATCAGTGTAAGCCTCTCAGTGTCAATTAATGTCGCTCTCTGACATGGAAGCGAACATGGCGGCGCTGCTTCTTCAGACGCCATCAACACTGGCTGCCTTTGCAGCAATGTCCTTATGGGTGATTGCACAACTGAAAGGGTTAGTATTAGCTCGCTTAGGTGTGTTAGCCCATCCCAAAACAAAGGCCATAGGCTATAGGCCAAGGCCGAGTGTTGTGGCATTAGGAGGAAGCTACATGCTACTCAGCCCACTTGAGGTTAGCATCAGAATGCTTAAGGGCGGAAAGCGTTATTGACGAGTGAGAGGGTGAGGGTTATGGAACTGAAGGCTGACACTGCTTGTAGGCCACTCAGGGTGAGCAACGGAACACGTGGACATGTGTGGTTGGACCATTAACTTTTGCCCTGGGAAAACCTGGATTAGTGGAAAAACAGGAACTGGGAGATGTGATGTTGTTTGATGTCTTTTCTTCCTTCGAACACAGTCAAATGTGGCCCTTTTGTATCTCGGATGTCCTAATTCAGATGCTTCTGGTGTTTGTGTATTCAATTCGTTAGTTATTTGATGGTTGTACAGTTACAGTACATTTTGGAGTATGCATGCCAGTGTCATTATTCTATGTGGTCAACCAAAATGTTGTACGAAATTGTACCAAAATGTGTTTATATGTCTTGTTTATGTGCTCTTTGGCGCTATTCTATTCCCAAACTGATGCCCAAAAATGTCGCGCTCCAATACACAAACATGGCACACATGGCCATGGGCCAATTTTTGTCATTATCACAAAGTAATATTATTATAGTCAAATAAATATTGTCAATCAAAACTCTAATATATGTCAAATTTCTACAAATCTACAGAATATTATATCCATGTCTTTGTTTCTGTTTTCTATATAATTATTTAGATGATTTTCCTCATGAACTGCTCCCTTCGGCTATATAACCAGGCTGCCACCAGTGGGCAGTGCCACAAAGCTGGTGTGGATCCAGTTCCATTACATCCCTCCATTTCACCTTCCCTTGCTTCAGTCGGATCCGTTTTCATATGGTCATCCATCTGTCTGCATGTGTGCTTGCGTGACTTCAACGCTGGCTTTGTGTGCAAATGTAATATCTGTGGCCCTAATTCAATCTCCCTGATAAATCCCTGTCCATGATCTCAAACTCACGGAGATATACGAAGGTGAATATACACCTGGATATATCTCACTCACTAAACGATGGCACTTATCCCCAATTACGCAGTTATATTGTACCTTTTATTTGATATCCACTGCTTTCCTAAATGACAATATGCATTTGTTGATTTTAAAGTCACACACTGAAAATTATTATGATTTTAGTGAAACATGTTATTTAAAATAAGCAGTACCTCATAAATTACACTGTGAAAGACATTTTTATATATATTTGATAAGGAGTGGAAATCAGACTTAATTCCATAATATGAATAAGTGGCAATGTGTCATTTTGTCGTTGTCAACAAACGGCAGGTGTTAAGGGAAAGGGTGTGTGGCAAGTTTGATGTTGATGGGCACAGAAGGGACACACACACACACACACACACATTCACAGCCATTGAAGGGAGGACAAGCACATTGCGTTAACACTTATTAAGGAAAAGATGATGTGTGTGTTGCTGTGAGAAGGCAGTGAGGACACCGAGACCCGCCACCTCTCTTAATTCCTTGTCACATCCCCTAAAGGTATTTGTGTGTATCTCCCGTACTTGTCAGCATGTGTTGCACGGTGTGAAACTGCTGTGTGTGTGTGTGTGTGTGTGTGTGTGGGTGCCCATTTGAATCGCGTGGGGTTTCTGTGTATTCACAAAAGGAGTTGTGTGGGAACCTCCAAAGTGAAACGTGATTCCACCTATTTCCTGCTTTACTCTCATAGAGCTCGGGACAATAAACACAGGTAATTAAAATTGTTTGCCAAGTTGAAAAAGTCATTACTGGTGCTACAGCAACAAAAACAATGTCCAATATGCCATGATTAACTTATTATTTTCATTTTGAGGGCTGTCAGAGTTTATTTTTTACATTTGTTGTGGAAAGCGTTGTTTAATTGAAGTTGCTTTTTATAACAAGTCGATCTTGGAGTCTATACACACACATTCTTACACACACATGTTTGGAGATGGAGCCGCACAAACTCTCAGGCTGAGTGAGGTAGGGATCGATTGAGTTTGATATTGAGGGACACTTGGCCTTTAAAGTCACTAAGTGCTATTCACTGACTGAAACTGCTGTTGTTGATTTACAATCCCGCAGTTACTTTAACCGTTTTTTTTTTTTTGCATTTGTTTTCTTCAGTCATGCAATAATTTCAGTACCTCCTTGTATCATTTGCTCATGAATGTAAACACATCACCTCATTCTAGATACCATGTAATTTTTCTATACAAGTATTATATTTAATGCATTTTATAATAAAATATAACAGCATGGCAAAAAATTGGAAATGCATAGAAAACCATCTCTTGTGATGCAACAACACAGGTGTGTGTGTGTATATATATATATATATAATATAATAATAATCTTTATGATGTAATATAACACAATATAATACTAGTAATCAGTTTTTGTATTGTCATTACAGTTCATGTTTTCACATATCACACAAATTATGAAATGATGACATATATAAGTAGTCACATTAAAAAATATCTATATATGTATATATGTATCCACACACATGCATACAACCACACTGAACATTTAATATCACTATAAATTATATAAGTGATATTTTTGCTGTGAATTAAACATACATTGCGATTTGTGTTTTAGGAGGGCTATAGTGTGATGGTACTCAACCCAAATGAGAACTTCCTGGAGGTGGAGAAACCGTACAAGTCCTTCACGTTGCCCTCATCGGCCGAGCCGTTGGATGAGCCCGCCGAAAAGAAGGAACGTAGAGATGACAAAGAGGGCAAGAAGACAAGAGAATTTTATGAGAAGTACCGCAACCCACAGAAGGAAACAGAGACGGAGCGGATCCCTATAAGGGTATGTCGTTGGGTCTGAGGAGGGAGGGATTGGAAGGAGTGTTTGGAGAAGCACGGTGGCAGGAACAGAGGAATAAATGTGCATCAAATCCAGACTGGATAGGTGATGGTTTGGGGTCGCGGAAAGATTACTTAGGTGGGAAAAATGAAGGGAGGAACTATGGAAGGGACAAAAGATGATGGGGGAGGTGTCCATCAAAGAAGGCAAGGGGAGGAAATGTTAAGTAACAAGGGTGGAAGGGAGGATGGGAAGCAGAAGGAGAAAGAGAGGCTCTTGTGTGGTCAGCCTGTGTGTGAAGAGGTTGGCCGGGCTCCAGTCGCCTCTCAGTGAGCAAGTGTTAACCACATGGCTACCTCCCTCTCGCCCTCTTTTTCTCCCTCTTTCCCTTGCGCTCTTCCTCTCCGTGTTGACAGTATTGGGCTGGTCAGTGCAGTCCGGGCTCTTCAGTCTTTGTTGACCACTGGGATTATTATCTCTCCAACACACACTGCGCAAAGTCACTGCAAAATTCTCACATTGTGATACCGACTGCACACAAACACACATGTGCAGGCACACGTCTGGACAACAATGTGGTCAAACAAAGGAAGTCAGTCTTTTAATAAATGTATACCCATTGTGGAGAATAATTGGTGCCAGATTAAAGGCCAATAAAACAATATTTTTCTATAACTTTCACTATCTTAAGTTGGGGCCTCGTACATAATGGTTTAATGCTTTAATTTTATATGGACATAGATACATTTTACCGTAGTATACATCACATTCAGTGTTAGAATTGGCAATTCCACATGTTCGAAAGGAGTAGGAAGAAGCAGAGCTTATTCAATCCAACCCTCTTCTTAAAGTATTCTAATATAATTAATAGCTGCGTTATAAAGGATATGTATTTTTGTAAATCTAACTAGAATTAGGATGATTTTTTTTATATTATAAGCTTAAACAAACTTTCACTTGAAAGTGACTTTTTCTGACAATCAAGTCTTGCAGTGAAACTTCTCAGAAACTTGGCAGGCCGTACCACAGATAGGCTCCCGTATTGGCGCATTAATAACCTAAAACCACAATATTTTAGTTAGGATTAGATTTGGAGCATATATCATTAGAATTAATTAGTTTACCCAGGACTATGGCAATTTTCAAGCAATTCCTTTTTTGTTACGTACTAAAGCCTACCTAACTATGTATAGTTCCACTACAGCTGGATTAAGTAACTTTACAAGACAAAAACCTGTTATGTCATCATTTACTTTCAGTAAGAAGAAGGAAAGCTTTGCTGGTTTTAAAACAAGGCCATACGCATCAAACTTTCTTTGTGTGTGTGTGCAAGTGTGTATGTAGTGTGTTCTCTTTCCCTTCCCAACTCTCCTCCTGTAGTCTCAATCCCCCTGCATGTAGAAATTTGTAACTTTTAACAGTGGCTATTAAGACTTCCCACCCACCAATATTTCTCTATCCTGCAAAGACAGATGTGATATGATTCAGATCTGATGTTGAACTTGTCTCGCCTCCCCATGCTTGCATAATGCATGCCAGACAGGATGAAATACATCAAGCCAAAGGCAATATGCAGCTGTTGTGTATCTTTTATCAGAGCATGCATCTTGGAAATACTGTACTGTTAAACAGTCTTGTCTCTTTTACAACTTTATCGAAGTATACGCCAAGGTAGGTCGATGACACAATTAGGCTTTAATACAAATGTTTAAATAGAAAATGCCTGATTAATTAATCTATCAATTTGTTTTTAATGTATTTTATCATAATACTATACATTTGATATTTGTTCTCATTTGTAATAATATTGAAATAATACAAAATTACAAAACAAATTCTATTACAATAATGTACTGTATATATTAGGAATTTGTATTACAGTCTCGGTGACTGACGACGATGCATCACTACCTGGTTGTGTTTGTCCACATGAAATAAATTCACTCTAAATGCATTTTGTCCAATTCCCAATTTTCTTGCATATTGCAGCACTTTCTCAACTAATTCCACTGTAAACTTCAGCTTTACAAATGCCATATCTGCTCTGCAGGCAGTGTGTGTGTATGTGTATGTCATAGTAAAATAATTACAGCCTGTTTTGGGTGTCTACAGTATTTGTGGTGATGATGTACTATTAATTGGGGCTTGACAGCTATTAAAGCAGAGCCCACCATTTGAGGAAATTGTGTACAGTATATTAATATCAAAAATATGATTCAATGTGTAGATTTCAAACCAGTACGGGAATATTAAAAAAAGCTCATTAACTAGAAAAGCAAGGGAAGGTTTAGACTTTCTGGCCAAATACATTTGTTCATAGATGCGTTAGCTGCATGGATTGCAAGATTAATGGCTAAACAGGTTGGCTCTGTGTTGGTGACCCTTGAATTTTGATCTGTGCCCCAAAAGTCAGCTGGATGTGAGTGTGTTGACCTTGCCTCCGACAAACAGGAGACCCCCGACTCCACCTCCACACACACTCTCATGCACGCACACACACGCCCCCACACACCTCTGTCCGCCCTGGAGTAAGCTGTCACACATATGCAGATAACACACACACACTTGCCAAACAAAAGAATGAAGGAGGAGGGAAAAGAACTAAGCTTTAGACGTGTGCGTGCATGTGCATTTGTGTGCGTGCATGTGGATGTGTGTGTAAATGTGTGCAAAGTCTTCTCTTTTACCTCTGTTACTCGGGGTGGGTGGTGGATCAAATCAAACCTCTTTAGCGGGCCTGTTTTCATCTTTTTGAACAGAACCCACCCAAGGCACGTGCATTCACAGGCATACAAACCTTTTTGTTCTCCACACCTTGCACTCTTAACTCCCGCTGAGCTCTAAGACCACCTGCACACAGGCATTCATCTGCACACTCTTCTCACGTCTTCTCATCGTAATATGAATATAGTGTGGCTGTTGATTATTTTGCATAGTATTTATAAAATGTAGATAATAACATGACAGAATGTGTTGTTCTTTTATATAATAGTAACTTCAATGAGCACACACATGAACAGTAGCCATTATTAAAGCTGAGGTGATTAATATGCTTCCTTACACCCATTAATAAGCTCTTTAGTGCTTTTAAGGTTCCTACTTTTTAGCCTTAGGCCCATAGTTTGCAACCCCTCAACCTTATCTAATCCCTCTTCTCTCCTCCTATGTAGGATCACACGCTAGCAGCCCATATTTAGGGGGGATATTTGATGGAGTAAGGAGTGATGGGAGGATATAGAAAGTGGGATCCTGATGACGAGAGCAAGAGGGGCCGAGGGGCGCTTTCTTCGCTCTATGCCGTATAGAAGTTTGGGAGTTCACTTTACTCTGAATTTTAGCAGTAATCCAGTTAGCTATTTTCTGTCAGCCAAGCGGAGGAATGGCAGGAACAAAAGGCACATTCATGGTCTTAAGAAGCTTCCAAAGAGTTCACCCAAGGCTGGCTGGCTGGGATTAGGCCAGCAGGCCCTGGAAAAGAAGGGGGGAAAAAGAGCAAAGGGGACAAAAAACAGTGCTTCATCTTCCTTTAAGCACCACTTAGATTTATAAATCAAAGAATAATATTGCTATTTTTTGTGCTCTCTCGTCATATCACACACATCTTAAATGTTTAGATAGATGAATTGACAGACCCACTTCTGTAGCATTTTAAGGCAGTTGGAGGCAGCTACTGTTCTTTCGCCCTTAACTCAGCTTTACTGAAACTTCAAGAAGGCATCTTGATAATCGAGACCAGGGAACATCAAATGCCTGACATCTTTTTGCTTTTCAATTATACATTCGGCATAATCTCACTGTATTCCAGGAAGCAAGTATGAAGTCTTCTGAGCTTTCTTTTATTGATGAAAGAGTTTTAAAATTCCCTCATGCTAAACATTTTTAGTCCTCAGTTCTACTGCAATTATGTTGGGGAGTCCTTCAGTAGCTGCAAAGAAGACACTAGAGGAGGCATTATACTGTACTGCAGTATACCTCTCATATGTATTAGCAAGTAAATACTTCCTGTCAGACCTTCGTTCTATCTGTTATTTAGCATCTGAACTCTAACTTGTTTTTAAATTCTTAAATGCATTCTCGTGAGACATAATCACAATGCTTCCTTTTTTTCCACGCACTAAGTGACAGGTTTTTCTGATCTTTGTCACTTTCACCACTGTGCTCTAGTCCGTTGCCCCAAAGTAATTATATGGACAGAATTTATTTGACCTTTGACCTGTGATCATGCCAAAATGTAAGGCTCAGCTCACCCAAGGACAGGTAAGGACTTGATTAACCTCTGAACCCAGTCAGAGGAGAGGTCAACGGGCAAGGCTTGAGGGCAGCTCGCTGGAAGGAACAAATTGGTTGGATGCCATCCGTGTAGCTGCTGCGTGTTTTTGTGTGTTTAGCGAGTCAGCGTTTGACCTTTGTGTGTCTTCATCTGCTTTTTTGTGGCAGCAGCGGTGATGTAGGATGTGTTCTTAGTTCAGTTGAATTATTCTGCAATGTATCACGTCTAGGTAGCTCCAAACCACATTTGTGTTGTGCTTCTGCGGCCATTTTGCTGCCAAAAGGTACAGTTCCATTCCTCTTGCCACGGTAACTTTTGAAACACAGAGCCTGATGCTGCATTTCTCCAAAGAGGTATCTAAGCCGGATGGTGATAGCTGTGTCAGTAAATAATGTCGCATTGTGAAATTTTCCATTCCATGAATAAATTCACCAAGACTGTGTGACATAGATAAGCTTTGTTTGAGAAAAGGTGTTTTTTTGTTATGTTCTGCTCATTTAATTTCCATTGTGGTGCAGAAGTAATAAATGACCAACAAAGACTTAGTGTGGCAATCATCCAGGTCCGCCCTTGAGGTAAAGTTGTTTTTTTTTATCCATATAATGGTGTTACCACAACAGGTATGGCTTAGAGATCAGTGACAGTCTGTATGTATCTGATTGATGGTTATTTTGAGCAACACCATATAAACACACATTGTACAATGCCGTACACACTTCACCAACACTGGGTAGAAAAAACAAAAAACAAAAAAATCACTGTTTTGCATAGGTAAAGGTGACATTTTGACAAAACTATTTTGCATGTGTTATTACTTTTATAATGCAACACATGGCAGCGCTCTTATTAAACTCCAAATTTTGACTTTCAGAAGTTCTCACACAGCTCAATGTGATCTACTAAACACCCTCTGTAACTTCAGGGTGTTTCCCTGAAACACCACAAAATGTGGTAGACGCCTTTAGGAGACTGACAAGAAAGTCACAAATTTTAGGCGGGTTTGTTGAAAAACATCAAGCAAAAACTAGGGTGGGACATAGCAACTAATTTCCCTTAGCTTATTTACCCCTTAATTACAATTACAATAAAACAATTAGGGATGCTCCAATCAGAGTTTTATGCTGCAGATTTTGATACCGATCACGCATGACTGAAATCGGCCAATACTGATTACATTGATTCATTGTACATTTTTAAATGTATTTATGATGAGTGATGCCGCACGGTGGATGAGTGGTTAGCATGCTGGCGCCACACAGTCAGGAGATCTGGGTTTGAATCTCTGTGTGGAGTTTGCATGTTCTCCACGTGCGTGCATGGGTATTCTCCGGTTACTCCGGTTTCTTCCTACATTCCAAAAACATGCATCATTCCAAAAACATGCATGATAAGTTAATTACAGACTCTAAATTGTGAGTGTGACTGATTGTTTGTCTGCCCTGCAATTGACTGTTGACCAGTCCAGGGTGTACCCCGCCTCTCACCTGAAGTCAGCTGGGATAGGCCGTAGCAACGCCCGCAACCACCCTAATGAGGATATCCGGCATAGAAAATGGATGGATGGATGACGAGTGGTATTGGCCCGTGATGCCGTATAAGGAGGAAAAGTTAGGACAATTCCCTCGTGACTTTTTTTTTATGGGGCCCAGAATTACAGATATGTTGTCAGATATGAAAAGGGGAACCATAAAATCACTTTAATTTAGACAAAAACTTATATCACTTACTTTTTCAAGAGAACATATATCACAGGTGAAACTTACGGAGGATGAGACACCTTCTTTAAGGAGACTTTGTATCTGAGAGTACATTGTTTGGTGACATTCTAGGAGGACTTCCAGTTATCATGCAGCTGGCTCCAAGTGAAAGAGCAGTTGGTAAACCCAGTCTATAACCACTGAGAAAAGTTGCTCATCTAGTCCGATTCAATTATTTTTCATCTTTAGACTGCTGACAGCGTTGGTTACATTAGCTGCCTTGTGACAGATGATCACATCCTGAACTTGACAACTCGAAATATTTTGTTAAGTGTTCTTAATCTCACTAACTGCAGGTAAGATTCACAAAGCAGACATGTTTGTTTTGAGTTGGCTCACCTGCGCAGTGTGTTGGAAAGCAAGCGGGTGCCATTCACTGCAGACTGATCAGCTTTTGTGATTGGCGTTGAAAGGCATGTATCGGTATGTGCCAGTCAGTATCTTTTTTACTGAAAACGACCAATATTGATTGGTGGCTGATAGATCTGCGCATGACAATTATTATAAAACATTGAGGAAATCTGTATTATTTGGTAGCATGTCCTCCAAAGCATTTGAGCACGACAATATTGGTGCCAGAAATATCCTCCAGGGGCTATCCCTATTTTTTTTACTGTATGTTCATAGGTTTTGCAAGTTTTGACAGTTGGAACATAAAGTAGTGGTAACTTTTCCAAAGAGAAAAGAAAATGAGGAAATGACGCTTAAGTGTTTCGTGTTACTACCTGTGTGTGAGTGTGTGTCTGTGTTTGCTCAAGGCAAAAACAGTGTAGCCGGTCTCACTCCCCTGCTCCCAATCTTCTAGTTAGGTCAACCATCAAACACATCCATCCTCCCCTCCCTGGTCGCCTCCCCACCCACTGAGTTCTCCGTCTCGATACATACACACTCCTGTTGTGGATACAGGCTGACCTGAATAAGGAAAAAAAGACCCACACACATACACAGCACACCTCAGGGTCATCCTGGAACAAACACCACCGTGTCTGCCTGCCCGCTCTTCTTTGCCTTATGTCAATTAATGGCTCGCAGTAATTTCACCTGACAATCTGAGCGACGGTGCAAGGCTCACCGAGATGTCACAGCGATGACCTTTCTGGCCCGCAGCCGCTCTGTTCTAATAAAGAATCTCACAAACCCACAGCAACTTCCTTTGTACTTTGTTAATGAGTTATTGATTTGAAACAATGCCCTGGTAAATATTGTCAGAGCAGAGTGACCCCATCAAGGTCATGCTGTTTTATTGTATACAGTGTCTACACACTAATCTGCACATGGTGTGGCATGTATGCTGTACTTTTTACCCTTTTTTCGCCTCTTAATCCCTTATGCACAGTTTTTCTCCTCTTATAATGCATAAAACCTCCTGTATATACAATGGAAATAACACATACATACGCACACATTATTTTCCCCTCTAAATTAGTGTGACTTTTTCTTCCCTCCCACATCATTATATTCCCTGTTTGCCATAGCTACTATACCTGTTAATTACCCACAATACCGCTATCATTTTCACATCTACTAATTTCCTTATCTTTCTTTCCTCCGCTCTTGTAGACTCATCAGCTCCCAGACAGCTTTTTTTGTCTTCATCTCTCTAACTTACAAGGAAGTATAGACAAAGAAAAGCAGAGACAGGAAGGACGTTTTGAAGAAAACGGCTTGCTGCTCTAAACGTTTATTTGAGAACGCTCTTGCAGTTTTCATTTATTTCCATTTTGGCAGTGTCAGTGTGCAATCGTGCACTCCCACAAACACCACACACACCAACGCAACTGATAACCTCTTCGCTAATAGCAAACATGCAATTATGTACTTTGCTAATTTAATATTTAATCATCAGGCAAAATGAAAGCAATCATGTACTGATGTCTTGTGCTGATCAGGACATATTAAAACATTTAATGCCGTGCTTCTGGTAGATTTTCTCGGTGTGTGGCCTAATAGAGTGACTCAACATGTGGGCATGTTTGTTTTTAGGTCAACAACATTCAGTTTATCATTTCTTGTGTAGTTTGTATTTATTGTGTGGGCAATTTATAGTTACACATTTCTGCCAGCATTGTATTATATCTTAATGGGACAACACTTAAGAAGTGAAACTTTGATACAACGTAAAGTTGGGAAAGTATTGAAAATGTTTCATATGACTGTTATTTTCAAACTTTGCTTTAATTCTCTGCGTTTGCTAGAATGTCCATTTGAGGCTTTGCCAAATATGCTCAAAAAGGTTTAGGTCCATCACCTTTATTGTCTTTTTTGGGAACTATCTTGAGAAGAGGATTCCTTCTGGGACAACAGCCTTGCAGGCCGATTCCATGCAGTATGCAGCGTATGGTTTGAGCACTGACCGCCTGACCATCTCACCTTCTCAACCTCTACAGCTATGCTGGCATCACTCATACGTCAGTTTTCCAAACACAACCTTTAGACATGTGCACCCAATGTCTTTGGTCAACCACGGCAAAGCCTGTTTTAAATCAAAGCTGCACTGTTAAAGCAATGTATTGTCATGGCCACTATGATGCATCTCAATTTCTGGTTGTTGCCAATCTCCTGATGGCCTTGGCCATCTTCAGGTAGAGCAAATTGTTTTAAGATCCCGAGAGTTCATTGCCATGATGTGCCATGTTGAACTTCCAGCGACCAGTATAAGAGACTGTGAAAGCAATAACATTTCATCCCATTCCCATTGAGGATAAGCAGAATAGAAAATGGATGGATGAATGTCATTCAAAAAAAGTTTAATTTGAGATGACATTATTATTGGAGCCTGGCTGTACCCTAAGAATACATGTACATATACTATCAAGAGAGCAAAATTGTATTTTATGTCATGTGAAGGGACAATATGGAAACACCTACAAACAGCATACTTCCTCACTCTCCCTTGACAGTCATGGCTGACGGATGCTGGCAACAGGTGTACAGTCGGGACGCTCCTCTGACAGCCCTGGGACACACACACACACACACACACACACATAAATAAATAAATAAGAGAAACATAGAGTGTAGGTGTGTGTGAAAGAGCTGGTGACAGGAGGCTGGTCTCGCAGGGTGGTTCGCTCCACTGCAGCTAATTAACCCCCGGAAATAATTGCTGTATGCAAATCTTGTTTAGATAATTCACTATACAGTGGCATGCCAGGTAGAAGTCAGTCACTGTTTTGTGCTGCTGAGGGCGAGGACAAAAAAATGGGTTTGCGTCTGAGGCAATGGGAATGGGACGAGAATCGAAATGGAGGCGTACCAGCTGCCATTATGAAGCTTTTATATCACGTTATTATAAATAAATAAGCAGACAAGGACTGCCTCTTTTAAAGCGATGATGTCTTACACATACATTTGCAATACAACCAACTTGGCTCATGTCAGGTGCAATTACCAAGGAGGTGTGTGAAGAACAAGAGGTAGCAGAAGGCAGAAGCAAGGGATGGAGTTAATGAAACAGGCCTTGCTGATGAAGAGCGACATGGTGGAGGGGAGAGCAGGGAGGCTTCAAAAGACTTTGATGTCACAGCCTTTCAGACAGACATCTCTGTCTCTGCATGCCCTCCTCCATGAACACTAGCCCACGCACACGCACGCACGGCACCCTGATGGCAGGAGGGCAGGCCAGAGCACAGTTGCCTGCTCTTGCATCACACCCGGTGAGTGGAAGCGGGTGCTGACACTACACCCCCTCCTGCTAATCTAGCTGTAAACACTCTGACAGGTTAATTTACCTCGAGACAAACACAGCAACAAAAACACACCTTAGGTGCACACACAGTACTGTATTTTACGCTGGACTATTATAGTCAGTTTGTTGTCACAAACTTAGTAGGATTTGGCAGAAAGCGATGCACCATAATTAGTAGCAAACTTTGTAATTGTGTGCTAGTTGAGTTGAGGTGAGCTGGAGCCTATACCAGCTGACTTCGGGCAGAAAGCAGACTACACCCTGGAGTGGTCTCAAGTCAATCCCAGGGCACATATAGAGGCATACAGCCATTCACACCGTCACTGAGTGAAGACTGAACCCACACTGACTGCAACTGAAGTCAGACCATTCACTTGCAACCACTTAACCTTGGAGAAGGATTTCAGTTTTTTGTAGATCTTTGCATAGAAAAGTGTCCAGTTAATGAAAAAAATGTGTTCAAAGAAATACAGTATTGTAGGTGGAGCAAGTCAAATATAAACCATTCCAGGATTTGTATAACCGTGTGAAATAAGGTAAATATAATTAGTCTGTTACAGATTTTAGGATTTTGCCTCAAAAATGTCAAACACTACAAAAGTCATACAAAGTGGAGTGTAACCATTTTTTTATAATAGAAAGTCAAACATAAAACTATCGTGTGTGACATCACATGGAATGATGTGAGACTCAGCATCTTAAGGATTAACCCCACAAGTTGTTTTGTTTTTTCTCTGGCTTTTTTGTGTGGAGGGTACCAGTGATGTGGTGGTTACCATACATATGAAAATGGAACTAGCTGCCCATTACAATTACTGTATATCAATGCAATTACTAACAGTGCTTTATCAGTTGCCACTTATATGGCTACAGTATGCAAATATCGCCTGTTCCTTTTCTATTCATTGTCTGTGTGGGAGTAGTTACACAGTGGTGAACTTCTTTTTTATGCTTGTATAACAGTAAATTATGTTCAAACCAGTGATGTCCTGATCCAATTTTTATTTTTTCCTTCCGATCCGATCCAAGTTTTTGTGGTCTTGCCGATCCGGTCCCGATCTATGTTTTTATTATAACCTTTTGTTACAAAAATGAATATGTGGAATTTGAATATGGTTATTAAAATAGCTCTTCAAAATAATGCAACCAAAGTATTGCTGAATTTACTTTTTTATTACACAGCATGACCAACAAGATTGTTTGGCTTTTGTAACAAACCTTGGCGTATTGTGTTGTTTCAGGCTGCTGTTTTTTAGTGTGTGGGCTATTAGGGAAGTGGTGTTCAGCATGCTGGTTAGAGCAAGCGTTTGGAGTCAAGTGCGTACTGTAGAATAAGAAAAGTAGCAAGTTAAACATCCGCTCAAAGGACTCACATGCAAATAAATGGCCAACTGAATTACAGCCATACTGATGTCAAGTTATACAGCCGCCATTCTAACAATATTAGGGTAGGACTAATTATTTGACATGGTTATAGAGCAATTTGTGGTGTGATTTTAGAATATATGACTTATTTGACAGACTCTCGTTCTATAGTAACAACGAGCAGTTAGAGCGGCACTTCCTATGCGAGTCCGAGCACATTGAGGGGAATCAACCGCTGTAGCTGCCGGGCCGAAAATCCAGCGTCCACTGTGAAACAAACTTCACCCGCATGGTGGTGTTCTTAATCCGAGTGGCGGCAGTCGAGTGCCAACCAGCTTTCAGGCGCATTTACCGCACTTACCATGTTGGAGTGTGGCCCAGAGTTACGACAACCGGATTGGCCAGATCTCAGGACGGAAGCCGACCTTATCCAATCTTCAAAATACAGCAGATCGGCAGCCAATTCTGATGATTGGATTGGGGCATCCCTAGTTAAAACATTACTTTAAAAATCGCCTGTACAGTTAAAGGGTTGAAGCTCTGATGGGATGAGACAATGTGGCTTGACATCTTGAAAGTGTTTCATATGGATTCTGGATTTTTCATGCAATTTCATGTTAAATTCTTTCACTGTTTGACTTCTGATGTGCCACTGTTAAAATTTACTCTGCATTTTTCATTGCCTCATTGAGCAAAGCTATCAAACAGTTATTTTGCAGTTGTTTTGAAGTTATGTCAGGCGTGTTTGACACTCAATAGTTAGTAATAGTGGTTCAAGAAATATGTATTTATTTAGATGATCATGCATGCATAGTTACAACCAGCTAATTGCCATCATACAGTACACCTAGGCTGGTGTGATTTAGGCATACAAGTGGTTTGATCCGCAACATGTGTTGTGCACGAATGTGTCGTCGATTTTTATTGCAAAGTCGACAGTTTGATAGAAAATCAATGTCATAAGTTCATTAATGTATTCCCTTTTTCACTCCTCTCCTTTTCCAGGCCTGGATTAGTGTTTTACATAGCTCTTTAATTAAACACGTGGACTTGTCACAATTATTATAATTGTCTATTTGTCCACATTTTTGTTTGTGTGTGCAATTGTGTGTGATGATTTATGTTTTGGTTCAGGGAGTTTATCTTCTGTCTTTTTTGTTTTTATTTTGACCTTCCCAGGTGTCTTCCCAGGCGACAGCCACTGGCGTATAGATAGGGCATTGATTGAGCAACGAGTTACAAATTAAGATTTAAACGTTACCTCTCCAAGCCTATTGAGTTTTACATTTACGGCATTTGCAATATGCAAGGCTTATTGATTCAGTAAAGAGTGCCTCTTTATAGATATCTCCTCAGGCTACCATCACTTTTCTCTTTCTCTTTTGTTTCCTTTCACTGCAGCATGACATTTCAATTAGTTGTTTGGCTGATTCTTTACCAACTCTGTCAAAGTTTGCTGTAATTCTAAAACTGAAAAGTCTGTTTGTATGTGTTTTTCCCTCAGGAAAACACTTCCTCTGAGGAACACGTGTTGTACGTGTGGGATCACTTTGTGTCCAAAGCTGCAGCCAAGAATGTCTTCATCGTGGCCCACAGCTATGGAGGGCTGTCCTTTGTTGAACTGGTCAGTGTTTCACATTTCTGCTTTACCTACCTTACTTGTCAATGAAAGTAAGACGCACCATAGCAGAGCTACTGAACTGGTGGCCCGTAGGCTAAATCTGGCTCATGAATGGACCTGTCCACAAGTTCAGTTAAAAGGTTTGAGTGTTTTTGCAGTAAAAGTAGTTCTGTTGTACAGTCGCACCTTGTTTATCACAATCTATTGGTTCCAGACCCGACCGGGATAAGCGACTTTACGCAATGTAGGAATATTAATACATTGATTTTTTTTTTCTTTCAAGGCAACAAGATCATTTTGCAAAGCTTATTGTAAGACAAAGTCCAGACTTTATTAAGTAGCTAATGTTTCCTCTAAACACAAGTTTGCATATTTTCATGGTACTTGGGTTTTTGCTATAGTATGCTGTGCTGCATTAACAAGCATTACAGACCTTAATGCAATTCTGTTGTTATTATTTGGTTTTGTTGTTTGAATCTTGCTATGTGAAATACCATATGCTGTTGTAAATATGTGACTTTTAACAGCTATTTTTGCACTAATATCTAAGCACATTGGGTCAAGTACTTGAGATGCCAGAGGTGTTTATCAGCCTATGTATGATCTGTGATTACAGTCAGGCTACCAGACTGCTTTCAGTTTCTTGAAATGATCAATTCAATGCTCGAGTCGCCTCTTTACACATTATTGTGATCATTCACAATATTCATCACCTATTCTTTTTTGAGTGTTTTGTAATTTTAATTTGACTGCTAAATATTCTTGCAGTATTTTGTCCGTGACAGCCGCACAATCTCTTGGGCTTTCCGGCTGTATGACAGCAACTCCACTATTCTGCAGATTTGTATCCTTCTTTCCCTCTGTGGTTCTTTTAGTCAGTATTTCAGTGTGTTTAAATGCGTTGGTGAGGTTATTACTGTACTCTTTTAAGTATTGTCTTTGTCGAGAGAAAATACTTTTAAAGCACATGCATGGAGTGCAGTGTGTGTGTGTATATAAATACATTGCATACAACGTATGCAGTATAGTGCTGATAACATCAAGACAAAAAGCTGAAAGATATCCTTTGTTCATTTTAAGTGACAGTGTTCGTAAATGCCTCTGCCAGGTTTCCCTAGAGGACTTACACGCTTCTATTGTCTATTATTGTTGAATTTTCTTTACGCCTTCCAAACAGAAACTAATTGGGAGCACAGACATACACTTGCAGTTTTTCTGGGCTGTTTGACATTATCGCCAAATGCAAAACCTTACTGCACATGCACAAATATAGCAATGATTTAAAGCAACTGGTATACATTTCTTAGCTGTTATTTCTCTCACAAAAACATGCACTTGCTCACTAACGTGGCACACACACACACACGCCATCTACTTAATTGAGGAGAAATTGGTCCGGCGGGATGGGGAGGTGTGTGTGTGAAAATGTGTGTGTGCAGAGCGGAGAGCCTTGCGGGATGAACTGTTCGACACACGAGAAGACCCAGAGAAAACAAGCTGTCTGCGGGTTAATTACTGCTCCCCTTTGCAGTTAATAAATACATTTCTGATCAAGCCCATCAAAAAGGCCCAGTGTTAATTTTTCCTGCTCGCTCCCCTTGCTCTTGAGGATGTTAACCCCTGTGTGGCGCGCTCAAGTGTTTCATTTCAATTTGATTTATTTTTTAAAACACTGCGTATGGACTAATTATAGCTACATCAAAGAGGAGCTAACTGCCTTTGAGTGTGAGTGCAAAGCGAGAAGCTACAGGGCCAAAGGCTGCTCGCTCTTTCTGCTTCACCCCCACCCTTTTTCCGCCCTTTTACCCTTGCACTATTTCTTAAGCAGAAACACATTCCATAAATCCTTTTCAGGTCACTGTTGCTTTTCTCTCTCCGTTGTGGTGCTTTTTACGAAGATGCCACCTCAGAAAACGAGAATGTTGTAGAAAATCTCACCAAAATGTGTTGTTCCCCAAACATACAGTGGAACCTCAAAATTGTAATCTCCCCAAGGGCATACAATTTGGAACCAAATATGGACAGAACGATACAGTCATCACATATCTTGTACATCACTCGTGATGTCTCTTTCTTCTGCATGTTTTTAAGAAAATCTTGTGAGACTTGAGTTAATTTGAGCACTAAAAGAAATAACTGTGTGATTTAAGTGTAATTTGCTTATTGCGTACATTAATCCCTCATTTATTACTGTTAATTGGTTTCAGGCCTGGCCATAATATTGACCCTTTGTGAAGTAGGGTTCCTTCTTTATTAATTAAATAGTTTTGTAGCTATGGTATAGAAAACCTAATGACTATTTTCTAAATAAGGTTTTTAACATTATTAGAGCCCTCGAGTCGGAAATAACACCCATATGCAGCAGTGTCCAAAATAATAGCAATCCAATGTGACTAACACTGCGACTGACTGGAGACCAGTCCATGGTATACCCCGCCTCCTGCCCAAAGCCAGCTGGGATGAATCCAGCATACCCGCGACCCTAACAAGAATAAGCGGCATAGAAAATGAATGAATGAATGAATGAATGTGACTAACCAGATTAGGTACTGTTATTAATATATTGCTATTGCTACATGGCGAACCAGTTCTCAGTAGGTGCAGTAAATTCTCGGAAAACAAGACCCAGTATTCATGATATGGACGCTCTTAAGGATGTGAGTTGAAAAAGGGGTGTTCAAAAAAATAACAGAATAGCAATCAGTTATCAATTTTGTGAAACAGGTGTGAATCAGTTGGCCCCTATTTAAGGATGAAAGCAGCACTTGATGAACATGCACTTCCCTTCACGGTATAGAGTTGCATTGGAAAGACTGAGGAAAGAGGGTTGTTCCAAGACATTGTTCAGAAGAACAGCAAACTTTGATTAAAAAGTTGATTGGGGACAGGAAAATGTAAGAAGAGGTCCAAGAATGTTTTGGCTGTTTAGCTAAAATGATCTCCAATGCCTTACAAAGTAGAGCAAAACCAGAGAACCGTGGCAGAAAATGGAAGCCAACTATCAAAATGGATAGAAGAATAACCAGAATTGCAAAGGCTCAGCCAGTGAAACTGAGGAACATTTTGTGGAATGATGAGAGTAAAATTGTTCTTTTTGGGTCCAAGGGCCCGCAGACAGTTATTGAGAAAAACCCAAACTCTGAATTTGAGCCACAGTACACAGTGAAGACAGTGAAGCATGGGGGTGCAAGCATCATGATATGGACATGTTTCTCTTTCTCCAATGGAGAAAGGAGAAACATACTATAGCAAACCTAATGGAAATGTTTCTCCAACAGGTGTTGGACCTATTTATCGCATACCAGGGATAACGGATCAGTTTGCATATGTCAAAATACTTGAAGAGGTCATGTTGCTTATTTCTTATGCTTTCTTATGCTGAAGAGGACATGCCTTTGAAATGGGTGTTTCAGCAAGACAATAACCCCAAACACACCAGATTATTGTAAACCAGCAAAATCTTGATTCCAAACCAACAAAAGTCATGTTATAGAGTGGCAGGTCCAAACCCCGGACCTTAATCCAATCGAGAACAAGTCGGGTAACGTCAAAAATGCAGTTTCTGAAGCAAAACCAATAAATGTTAATGAATTGTGGAATGTTGTTAAGAATTTTGGAGTGGAATAACAGCTGAAACGTGCCACAAGTTGGTTGACTCCATGCCACACAGATGTGAAGCAGTTATAAAAAACTAACATTTAGTTGTATAACCACAGTTTTAGCTGGATTACGGCCACAACAGGATCTTATGCTATTATTATAATAATGGATATTTGTAGAATGATTTTGTTATTATTATAAAAACATGATTTTTAATTAATATATTTAAACCCCAATAGATAGAGATGTGAATTAAAACCACAATGTGGCGCGGGACGACTGGATGTTTGTTGTGAAGCAGAGAAAAAGTGTAATGATAACCATAGAACTGAAAATAGATGCATGCATCTCTGTCCTGGCTGCACATGCAACGATAAGTCATCATCAATGGCAAAATAAGAATAAACCAATGTACGCTGCAAAGTCAGCTATGTTTAGTGTTGGAGACAAATGCAAGAAGACAAAAATAATTGATTAAATATTGCCAGGGAGGAAACCGGAGTACCCGGAGAAAACCCACGCACGCATGGGGAGGACATGCAAACTCCACACAGAGATGCCCATTAGGGATTCGAACCCTGAACCTCCTGACAGTGATGCCAACATATATAATTTCCAATAGTTTTAACATTCTAACAAATTGGGGGTTGGTCAGCATCCTGGGAATTTTTAAAAACTTAAATGTTCCACCCTATTTCGTACCCAGGACCCTATTAGGTGCCAATGATTTGAGTAGCCCAAAATTTCTTGTAACTTTTTTTGTTCAAAATACTTCTATATCATTGTAAAAACAGACCAAACCCCAAATGATTTATCCCAACAACATGTACAGTACCTTCAGCAACTTACAAGTCTACATCTTTCCTTTCTCTACGACTACTGATGAGTTTCACTCCAAAAGAACAAAACAAGGAGCAGATTTAAGGTAGAAAACCACACAAAGAGAGGGTTCTCCCAGCTCTGCCTCCAATCTTTGGATTTCTCTTCATTGCCAGGAGTCGGCTTGAAGATGGTGTTGTTGTGGCAGCCGTGTTAGAGAAGGATTGTCTATCCCAATACAACCTATGCAGTCAGAAAGTGAAAAAAGAGCAGTCTTATTGGAATGGACAGGGCAGCATTATATAACATGTTATATAAGAAGGCATCTGTCTCTTGGCGTATAAATGTGTGGGTGCCAACCAGCCAGCCGCCACAACAGCCCCTTCCAAAACGAGTACAGATTTTAAGTGAACATACATGCAGTACATACTGGCCAAATGTCTTTGTGACACTTTTTGCAGAGCGCCATCAGTTTCTTTCTATAAGAAATCTCACTTGCATCACGTGTGTTAAGTGAACAAGTGTGCTGTGGGTAGAGATGCTCAAGTTGAGAGACAGATTTGGAGTTTTCCACTCTATACTGTGAAGAATGGGAGGGTGGATACATGAGCAAAACACTTCTTGGTGAGTCAGCCTTGTTGCAAAAGTTAGTTCTACTTAGCAACACTGTTTGCTTTTCATTGTGCCCCCTTTTTTTGTTCTCATTTCCTTTTGTTCTATACCGGATCCCCCCTCTCACCCAATCAGGGTGACCCTCAGGGCAGCAGCAGGGCCAACTCTGCCCTCTGTGCAGGACTCTCACTTCATGACTGGCATAGTAACAGCCGGTTGAGAAAACATTCCCGCTTCTACTCCGCAGTTGCTTTGTTTAACAGCACTGGGGATTTATTTTGTATAAATATATTATGACATTTTTGTGTATGGTCATAATCAACATTAAGTAGCACATATGATTAATTGAGTTATGTCAGAAACAAAGCCTTACATACTGTTCTAAAAATGACTACAATATATTTTGATTAGAAGGTAATGGTATTTTCCAGGAAACATTAGATAAATAAAAAAAGAAAAACTATATTTTCTTTTTAGTTGGAAGCTGCCCATTTCCACACAGCTTCCTGAGTTTGTGCTTACCTAACCTCCACGTATCCTGCTCTAAGCTCACTGCTGAATGTTCAGACATGAAGCTGAATATACTTTTTTCTAGCTAAATCCCACTCACACTGCATGGAGTATTATTCCCCAAAGTGTATTCCTTTAAATTTGTCAAACTAAAAAAAAAGGCCAGTTGTTCATATGCTTATGGATTATAGAAATATTGTTTTATAGTTACTGTATGTTTTCAGCTCCAAATTACATTTTTTCAACTCAAAAATATAAGAACGTCAGCACCAGCTAGCTATATGTTACCAATAGTGGTTTAAAAGAAAATATCCTCCAAAAATAATAAATAATAAAAATTTAACAGACTACATAAACATTGGAGTAAATTGTCATTTGGCCAGAGTAAGATGATTGGTCATTCACAGCTGCACCAGAGAGGCAATCAACAATGTTCACTCATGTTGCTCTTATAATGTTATTGGCTAAACTTTGTCAAATCGTTATCATTTGCTGGCGCGTGGGTTATGTTGGGCATGCTATACGTGCTCAAAGCAGGAAAGGGGCATGATACAAAGTTTGCAGTACGTTTGAACGCAAGCGCCCTCTGCGCAGCCACGTAATCAAGACTGACAGCCCTTTTTTTTACCAAATATAAGGTTCAAAATGTGCTTTTAAATTGGACAGAGTAATTTGTGTTTCTGTAAATTGTAAATACATGTACATTATTTCACATAAATTGAGAAAATCTCTATTTAATGGTTGTATACACATCTGAACTGCCTTCTAAAAGCTAGAGTGCTATCATGTATGTTGCTCCTGGAGGGGATGAAGCGATGCCTTGTTTCTTTTTCTTTTCTTTTTTCGCCTAATCTCAAGGTTTTCGATAGCTGGCGGGCTTGCAAGCGGTGCAGCATTGTGTAGTTTCCTGTGAACATGTCCGTCTGCGTGTGCTGATGTGGAGGAGTGTGTGTGTCTTTCTGTGTTTTCTAGTGGCCACCACACAGATAGTCTGCGGGGTTATGTTCGCCTGTATGTGCGTATTGATGTGCATTTATGCACATGAGCACATCTGTGTGTGTGTGTGTGTGTGTCAGCTGTAGCCTGGAGAAACCTGCATCATCCTATGTAGAACAGCTTGGTGGTGAGCAGCTATCAGAGCCACGTTAAGGGAGGAAAAGAGGGGAGAGAGCGAGAGGAGAGGGTGAGAGGCTATGATAAATGACTGGGGCACACTAGCAGAAATTAGTGGAGCCATATGCAAAGCTGTGGCGTTTTGTTTGATGTGAAACAAAAGGACCACCATGACAAAAGTGCCTGCCGGCCTGCACAGCAGGATGGCAGCCCTCAGGACATACACCATCAGCACTGAGAATGTGTGTGTGTGTGTGTGTGTGTGTGTGTGTGTGTGTGTCACTACGTTCTTGCCTGTGCATGAATGCGGCAATGCATGCGTATCATGCGTGCCTCTTCTTTCCAGCCCTGTCTATATTATGTATTTTATCCCCTCTGTGTTTTTGTGCGTCACTCATAATGACATACACTGGCGAGCCCATTGTACGCCGTGAAAAGACATGGTTTCTTCCTCACTAGCACTACAGCATATTTGCTCTATTAAGCGGGTGAAATATGGACGTCTAATTTCCTTGTGAATGAATAGGCATCTTAGAGAGCGGCTCTCCTCTTAACATAAGGATGTAAATTGAACTGTTTAAATGTCACGGCCAGCAAGCTGATTTGATTTGAATTGATTTGCTTGTTTCTGGAGAAAAGACCTCCCTTGCCAAACCTTAGTTGAGCTGGCTGCCACAGATAGACCAAGGTCTTTCTTTCTACCTCAACAACACATTGTAGGGCTTCTGAATTCTTCTATCTGCTGTGATTATGTACAAATGGCCTTCATTTGCCATCCATTTCAAAGCTGTAGTGCTGCATTGTGACTAGAGGCAGATGACGCAGACCAAATTACAGCGGGTTTGCCGCCTGAAAAGGATACGCTCACAATAGGCTTTGTGAAGTATTCCCTTCAATGCGACGCCATTATGCTCACCTTTGTTGGTGTTTCTCTCCATGTTTCGTGAGCATCTTTGGTTTTCAGATTACATTTGTAGTGTTGGGGAAGACTGGCGGTTTGGGAATGTACTCCTCACCTCTTGCAAACCTTACAATATTGTTGGGAATTGTTTTTTGTTGTTGTTTTATTTTTTGGAAGAAGAGTGTTGTTTGTTTTTGTGGTTAATTGAGCCTATTTAATTTAGAGTTGTTTATGTCCATGTGCACTTGCAAAAAATCAAGGCCTGTTTTCTTCTTTCCTTGGTGTTCTTTCCTCTTTTCAATCTTTCAAAACGTTCCAGTAAACCATCCAAACGTATCAATACAAAACTGCTTCAGCCTGTGTGGAGTTGTTGCCATGTGGCTCCCAATTATGCACTAACCTTATGCAGCAAGCATTCCCAAACTTTGTCTTATTTGATCATTTGAGTCACTGATAACACATATCAATAATGGATTTGCTCATCTTTGTCCTTTGTTCTATTAAATTCCACATAGTTCCATACATAGTGGCAGTTGTATTTCTTTGACTCACTTATAAACAGTGTCAGGACTTTATGTGAAGCATGAGACCTGTGGCAGAGTTATGATAGTAAGCCGGGACAAGATTGGCTCTCCAAGTAGTACTTTGAGGCACTTTAAAAGTGTAAAAGCATGTTCATTCATATGAGAGCATTACTAGGACGTGTCTTTCTTTAGGGTCGTACTTGCTGCATTGCTGTAAGACTATGCTGATGTCTAATTTGTTTGTCATATATTAATGAAGTAATCTTTCTTTATTCTCACTTTAGTTTTCTTTGGATGGTTTGTGTTTGTTTTTAATAAGGCTGTCAATTTATTAAACTCTTTAATCGCAATTAATCAAATTTAGTCCATATTAATCACACTTATTTGCAGATAGAAATTTGTTTTTTTTAAATTTGTTTTTTAAGTAGGGATGCAAATCTTTTTGTGGTAAACGATTTGGGATGCAACTTCAATACATCAAATTTAATGTAAATGGATATCACTTTTGCTTTTGCCAAAAGGGGTCAGGTGCAGAGCAAGCTGGGTGGCAGACTAAGGCAGGAGCCTTGGAGGTCCGATTCTCGGCTACAGAAGCTAGCTTTGGGTACGTGGAAGGTCACCTCTCCGGTGGGGAAGGAGCCTAAACTGGTGTGTGAGGTGGAACCAGTCCTCTTGAGAGGGGCTGGACTTTATTCCACTCTGGCCGTTGTCGGCATTGAGAGGCGGCAGACAGGGGTGGCAATTCTTGTTGCCCCCCATCTCCAAGCCTGTACGTTGGAGTTTAACCCGGTGAACGAAAGGGTTTCCCTCTGCCTTCAGGTGGGGGGACTGGTTCTGACTTTTGTTTGCGTTTATGCGCCAAACATGAGTTCAGAATACCCGCCCTTTTTGGATTCCCTAAAGGGAGTACTGAAAAGTGCTCCCTCAAGGGATTCCCTTGTTCTCCTAGGGGACTTCAACGCTCAAGTTGGCTGTGACAGAGAGACCTGGGTAGTGTCTTTTGGGTAATGACCGAAAGGACAAGATCGCAGGTACAAGCGGCCGAAATGAGTTTTCTCCGCAGGGTGGCTGGGCTCTACCTTAGAGATAGGGTGAGAAGCACTGTCATTCGGAAGAGACTCGGAGTAAAACCGCTGCTCCTCCGCATTGAGAGGAGCCAGATGAGGCCTCGGTGAAGACCAAGGACACGTGGGGAGACTATGTCTTTCAGCTGTCCTGGGAACGCCTCAGGATCCGACGGGAAAAGCTGGACGAAGTGGCCGAGGAGAGGGACGTCTGGGCTTCCCTGCTTATGCTGCTGCCCCCACGACCTGACCTCAGATAAGCGGAAGAAAATGGATGGATATCACTTTTGGTAATATGGACCATTATTTTATTTTAAAAATAATATACATTTAGAAATCCCTGTGTTTTTTCATATTTAATGCAAGCAGCCCTTTATCCCACTCCTTGAACGCACCATGTAACTGTCACACACTGTACAGATTTTTTAGATTTACCAATCAAAATACTCTTTTCTTTGTCCATTTCTGCTCAATATCTGTTTCCACTTGTGGCTCCATTGTCACCCCTACTTCCTCAGGCTATAGTGTGGGCCGAAGAACAAACAAGACATGTACGTGTTAATCACGCCTCAAAAAAATAGCGCCATTCAGGTTAAGTTATTATTTTAATTTTCATAGCCGTAGTTTTTAATAACGATAATTACATCTATCTAGTGGCACTATGTAAAAGGAAAAAAAAGATGTCAAAGACATGATGTTGGAGGCATGGCATCTACTAGAGCGGAGAGAACTGCTGATAGTACATAGCAGGTTCTCGACCTTGGCAAGTACCGGCACTTTGATAGGCCACAAGATTAGGAACACATATTTGATCCAATAAGAGCCGATCTAAGAGCAGACATTCTCTGACAAATGTTTCCTGTACCTGTTTAACCACTTGAGAGTAGGGCGGCGTACCAAACCTCTGTATCGTGTGTGTACTTGAGAGAAGTTTAATGTATTTTGCCAAGTGCTCCTGAGAGGCTAAAGATCAATGCAGTCCAAAGATGCACCATGTGATCATAATCTTAGCAGTTTCTATAAACGTCAGGTACATGCACATAGTAGAAGTCCTATACAGTATGTCTAGTCCTGTAATTATTGTACATTTACTTCAGTTTTTGCTTGTTTTCTGAACTTTTGTTCTCCCTCCACTGTTACAAAGGTCATCTGAGGCATGGCAAACTTCTAGGGGCAATTCTACACAATGTTTCACTTTAATTTATGTTGTACAAAAACTTGGGAACCAGATGTCTGTAAATCGGCTGTATGTGTTGCATTTTGATCCAACTGTACTAGTTGCCACCTCCCAGAGGCACACATGGACCTTTTGGTCTCTACTGTAACCCAGCAATGGTCACTTTGCCTCAGGAATCTCTTCCATGCATTGTTTCCATTGTCTGCTCTGTTTCTTGTACAGTATACATAACCGGACCATTTTTTTTCTCTCTTCTCATTGTGTTCCCAATAAAAAAAGTTCAAATTTCAAGTACTTAAGTATCTAAACTTTTCTGCTTTTCTATTAAATGATAGCTAGCATTATTCTGATTATTAATGGAATAATACACTAGTTGTGATAGCTTTGGAATAACACCAATTTACTGTCTGCGTATTCTAACGAGTCAGCGAGTCAAGTACACTTTCGGCCTCAAAATCCACAAACGTTGCCATGGTGATGCAATAGAAACCCATCTCCAACAAGTATTATTGAGGGGTGCATTCTTAAGTCTCTCTCTTGCTGTTTTCTTGCTTTGCTTTGTAACAAAGACGTGAAATCTCAGTCCGTTCTGAACACTCAAATGATCCTTGTCCATCACGATTCTTGCCATGCCTAATTCTTTTCATGCCACTTTGTAATCTAAGAAGCCAAGCTGGTTCATGAAAGTTCAGTACAATCTTAAGGGATTCATCATTACATATTTACCGGCTGAGGCTGATCTTGCTGTAAGGTCCGACCCTCGTCCCATTGATCTAGTGCGCATGTTCACTCCTGAGGTTACGGGACGTGCCTACATTTGCATAAGGCCCTGGGCAAGGTTCTTTCCACCATTGATTGGCCTGTCCATGAGTGCTCGTGCCTTCTCACATTGATTACTTTGTTTTTTTTGTTTTTTGTTTTTTCTGGAGACAGTGCTACCCAGAGTTCATCTGAAGCTCTGGTTCAGCAGACATCTCGGAGGAAAGAGAGAAAGAGACACAGTAAAAGGAAAAAGGACAGGAAAAAGAATGTCAAGTCGGAGTCAGATGAGGGGAAAAATAGTCCTTTCTTTTCCTTCCTGTGCAATTTCAGCCTATGTTTTAGAAGGAAACAATCAATTGTTTGTTTATTCAAGCTTGTGCGTTGTTCTTGTTGGGACCAATGCTTATGTACCAGCCATACATTGTAGTCTTATCCGGGCTCAAACCCCCATAATGCACCTGTCCTCTTTGTTCCCCTGTGCGAGAGCAGTATGCCGCTTTGTCTGCTGCTCTCCTGATTCCCCTCAGCTCGTTTCCTCCGAGGCAAGGTCTTGCTCTCTTCCAGCTCCTCCTTTTTTGACCTCTCTTGCTCTCTGTCAGTCAGTCTCATAAGCAATCGACGTGTCCGTCACTTTCGAAGAATTGTCAGCGTAGCTTTATTTTGCATTTTCAGCCCCTGTGAAATCACAGCTAAAGACATTCATTTTTTTATTTTTCTTGTATTTAGACTTTTGTCATCCTATTGACAAATATGTGTTATCTCTTGCATTCCTTCAGATAATTTTGGTCGCCTAATAGCCTATTAGTTTTATAAACTTACCAGCGGCAATTTCACGTCACACTTTGTGTTATTTTTCTGCCTGACTTTCATAGGAACATATGCTTTCTTAAAAAATAATGTACAATAATTAATAGAATTTTTGGGGATGGGTTGGTTGCAGGAGTGAGGACTTAAAACACAAAAAGAAATGCACTTTTTGGTGGCTGCCATTTATTTTTTAACATGTAAAAAAAAAGACAAAATCAATAATTTTTCTAAAAATGTGTAAATGGTCACTGCTGTGTGCAAGGGATGGAACTTGCACAGGCATATTGCTACAAATATTGCTGGGAAAAAGTATATTTATTTGTGTAGGATGTCTTAGATGTCTGTTACAAGATCACTAGTTTGCTACCACTCCCCTGTGCTAAGGCTTAGCCGTAGTATTTTTTTTTTCATTTTGTGTTTTGCAACTCTTAACAAGTCAAACAGCGACATTTCCCAACCTGAAAATGCAAACAGCATACCCAATTCTTTTAAGAAAAACATTTTAATACGTCGTCTTTTGTGTGTGCTTGCATTTCATTCTCCCCATTGTGGCGTTCACCTGCTGTGCCTGGGTGTGCCGCATGGTTATGACCCAGGTCACCTTCACCAGCAAGGGAATACACACACTTGATGTATGCTTTGAACGTGTCAGAGATGACATGTTGACAGCTCCACTGACTCGCTTGTCACATGTCCTTTTTTTTCCCTCCCCCGTGCTAATTTTTCAATAAGAATGCATACAATATACAAGAGGAATGTTGAGGACATATGAGTTTGGAAATTGCCACATTGGCATTGCTTGAATTCATCACATTGAATTCATTTTGCTTCTCTGCCCCTCTTCATTGTGAATGGTCTCACTCTGCACTGAAAGTACCAGGAAGAATACACGGTAAGAACTGAAAAGAGGCAGCGGGTTGTTTTTGAAAAGCCGTGAGGAACAGCTAGGCGGATCCCGGTGCAAATGTCAGTGAACCCAGTGACTTGGGTTGAAGTTTAAACCATCATTTTCCTCTAGTGCTTTTCTGATAGTCGCTTCTTTCTTATTTTTCCCATACAAACTCTGCCCTCGCCATCAATGCGCAACCCTTTTTGCATGTCTTTCCACCACTTTTATAGCTAATTAGATGCAGAGATGTGTTACCTTTGACATTACCTCCTCCAAGTCTAGACAACACGGCATTGTTAGTGTATACTTTTCATTGGCAGTTCAGACCGTTGCATTTATTTCATGTGGTCCTTTACTTTGTTAAGTGGAAAAGTGATTGACAGCAAAGGAAAAAGTTGTCCCTCTTTTACTTTTGTGAGCTTAGAATTCCCCAATTTGGCCGCTACTTGCTGATGGAGAGCCTGGGTTTGAATTCTTTATGGCACTTTTTTTTTCTTGCTAGAGTGAATTTTAGTTATGTACTTGCAGTAAAACATATTTAATTTTTTAAGCTCAGAATGCTGACGTTGAAAGGAGATGAACTGTTTTATGTGGTGTGAAATATGATGAGGGTTATAAAAGAGCAAAGAAGGAAGGTAGAGGGAGGATGGGACGAGGCGAGCAAGGACGAGACTCTTTGTATTGAGGTGCTTGTGATGTGTTCAGTGGCTGGAAGTTTGTGTCATGGTAGCTGCTAGGGCTGCAGCTTTTCAAGCGAGAAAAAAGGCATTTCACTTAAAAATGAACAAGCAGTTGGTTTCAGTTTTTAGAGAATTCATAGTTTTATTTCTTAAATTCACATTTTACATAGGAACAAATTGTATTCATCCAGTATGCTCAGTGGATGCTTGATCTTGTTTAAAATGCTATTTGTTAGCTCAGCCGCTTGCTTTGGACTACATAATAGTAACATTTAATGGTAAATGTATCCATCCAGGACTGTAATATTTACTTGAAAAGGAGAGAAAAAATCATTTGTTCATTGACATTGCAAAGACAAATTACATTACCTCCTCTCAGGTCTTCCATTCCATTCTGGGTGTTTTGGAAATGATGTTACATCGAAGATGCGCTCTTCTGGTGTATGTTTCACGTTGCAACAGATACACGTCATGGTGGTAAACTTGCTGTATGTTTGGTGTTGTTTTCCTTCTCTTTCGTCGGCTTGTCGTTTTCACTCGCCACTTTAATCTTCCCGCTCCGTCTTCTGTGTGTGTGACGTAAGGGTGTTAGGTTCCTTGAAAAAGAAAAAAAAAAAAAAACCTTGATTATTTTTTGTAATCGAGGCACTCCTAGTGGATACTCTGCATCTCCTGCGTGGAACGTTATAACATGTTCTCTTATGTTAATTTAGATATGACTTTGTATTATGACGAGCTCAGCTTATCTGTAGATATTGTGTGACGTGACTCATTAGTTTTCACCATAAGTTCATGTGTCCGGTTGTTATTACTCTTTGCTTCATTAGGTGCTACAGTAGATGTCCGATGGGCATCAGCTTTTGTGCAAAGCCTGCTTACCTCTCTTCCTCGCCTCTCTCAACATTAAAACCCCTTGGTTATGTCAGCCACCTTTTAACCTGCAGCACCATATAGGATACACCATCATTTACCCTTGTGCTCGCTCGCTCCTTAACTTTCATCCATGCCTCCCTCCTTTGTACCTTTGCAGCCTCCTTTCCTCAGCCCCCTTAGCACCTCCACCGAGCATTCCTTCTCTGATGCCACCGGTGTCATGACCTCCTGACCGCTTTCTACCTTCAAGCGTCACTTTGAGTTCCGTGTGTGTTTGTGTGTTGTTGCCTCTGGTTGAGGCTAGTTTATTTGGTCTGGTTTCCGTCAAACACTAGGGGGCACTGCCTGTCCTTTGCTACCCCGCTCGTCTCTGGGCTTTGAAATAAGTGTGTTTGTAGAAATGTGTGTCTTGTGTGTACATCCCTGGTTCAAAAAAACAGTCCCCCGGTCTGTAATGGATGACACAAAGCTGCTTTCAGACAGGCAGGCAGCACGTCTTCTGTGGCCGCTGGGGCCTGCGTTCTGCTGTGCACTGCACCTGTCCACAACCGCCTTTGCCCCACCATCGCCATTCACGCTCGCATCCTCCATTTCTGCTGAACAGCGGGCTAATGAAAAGGGCTGGAGAGGAGCGACAAGTCATCTTTCAGACACTTGTGCTCACCTCTAACCCTCTGAGACCCCTTCTGTATGACAGCACAACACCCTCTTGTCTCTCTAGCCATGTTGGCCCTCTGTCCCTTGGGTCAGGCGGCCATGTGTGGCTGCCCGATTGACGCCAAACACTGCTCTTCTACCACTCCGGTATACAAAGGTAGGAAGAAGAGAGTGGACTAAGGCGACTGCATTGTTTATCCAAAAGGGCTTCAATTTTAGACCTTGTCACTTTGGGGATGTGCAACGGAAGTGTGAGGCCCACTCACCCTTACTACAGAGTGCCACACCTCTGTCTGTTTAATGTTTTTCCCCTTCTTTTTGCTAATCAGACAACTGATGAGGTGTGTTTTGATAGTGCTAATTGGCAGCTCCCATCCACGCAGTGCGTGGATGGGGCGGGATGACTCGAAGCTCCGCTATTGTTTTGAGGTGTCAAACCCAACACAGAACAAAGGGGACGGGAGAAATGCGCTGTGCTCGCCCATCAATGTGTTGCAAGTACACACACACACATAATAATATGATATATGATAAAAAAATACATGTTTACTATATGTATAAATGCACTCATTCTTATGCACACACAAAAATTGTTACCTTAAGTCATATCCACAGTGGGTGATGCTCAGTGGCATGCACACACACAACCAGCTAACGCACACATGCACATTTCTACACTCCTACACACACAAACAAGCATAAAATGACAAGATAATCACCGCATTCCAAGTTACCTTCTGGGTAAATGCCTTTCTCCGAGATAAACTAATAAATATACTGTTTTCCTTTCAAATGTTCTCTACCGAAGGCTCTAATTACCATACACTGACAAAGACCTGACGGGAGGTGTAATAGTTAAAAAGGTAATTTGACTACACGTTGGAGTTTGGGTGAGGAAAGGGGTCAGCACGTTCCTCCATACCACCCCCTCATCCCCCAATACGCCTCTCTCTCTCTCTTTAATGGTTTATTCACGCCTTTCGAAGACTTTTTGCATGATTGACTGACAAGGTCTTTTTCCGAAATAGCATCTTCAGTAATGAGAAATAATTGACTCCCTAATCAAAAAGGGGGTTGATGGAATCCACAAACCTAGCTGTAATCTTCTGTGGCATTTCTCGCAGAAATGACAGTCCTCATAGCTTCAGGCACTATACCACTTAGATTTAATTGCTTTTTTATAAGATTAATAATATACTTTATAGTGAAATGTGTATGAGATTGTGTACTGTGTATTAGTGTCCCTCACTCCTCTCCCTGGCTACGTTTTTAATCAACAATATCTCTTCAAATGCACTTCATGTAGTGTAGTGGGCTTTTGTTTGTTTGTTTGTTTGTTTTTTTAGTATATGTTCTGCTTTTATCGTGTGGTGCGTTGCTGTAGTATTTC
>QODF01000061.1:904302-936757 GCA_024372805.1 Oostethus manadensis
TGTGTGTGTGTGTGTGTGTCAGCTGTAGCCTGGAGAAACCTGCATCATCCTATGTAGAACAGCTTGGTGGTGAGCAGCTATCAGAGCCACGTTAAGGGAGGAAAAGAGGGGAGAGAGCGAGAGGAGAGGGTGAGAGGCTATGATAAATGACTGGGGCACACTAGCAGAAATTAGTGGAGCCATATGCAAAGCTGTGGCGTTTTGTTTGATGTGAAACAAAAGGACCACCATGACAAAAGTGCCTGCCGGCCTGCACAGCAGGATGGCAGCCCTCAGGACATACACCATCAGCACTGAGAATGTGTGTGTGTGTGTGTGTGTGTGTGTGTGTGTGTGTGTCACTACGTTCTTGCCTGTGCATGAATGCGGCAATGCATGCGTATCATGCGTGCCTCTTCTTTCCAGCCCTGTCTATATTATGTATTTTATCCCCTCTGTGTTTTTGTGCGTCACTCATAATGACATACACTGGCGAGCCCATTGTACGCCGTGAAAAGACATGGTTTCTTCCTCACTAGCACTACAGCATATTTGCTCTATTAAGCGGGTGAAATATGGACGTCTAATTTCCTTGTGAATGAATAGGCATCTTAGAGAGCGGCTCTCCTCTTAACATAAGGATGTAAATTGAACTGTTTAAATGTCACGGCCAGCAAGCTGATTTGATTTGAATTGATTTGCTTGTTTCTGGAGAAAAGACCTCCCTTGCCAAACCTTAGTTGAGCTGGCTGCCACAGATAGACCAAGGTCTTTCTTTCTACCTCAACAACACATTGTAGGGCTTCTGAATTCTTCTATCTGCTGTGATTATGTACAAATGGCCTTCATTTGCCATCCATTTCAAAGCTGTAGTGCTGCATTGTGACTAGAGGCAGATGACGCAGACCAAATTACAGCGGGTTTGCCGCCTGAAAAGGATACGCTCACAATAGGCTTTGTGAAGTATTCCCTTCAATGCGACGCCATTATGCTCACCTTTGTTGGTGTTTCTCTCCATGTTTCGTGAGCATCTTTGGTTTTCAGATTACATTTGTAGTGTTGGGGAAGACTGGCGGTTTGGGAATGTACTCCTCACCTCTTGCAAACCTTACAATATTGTTGGGAATTGTTTTTTGTTGTTGTTTTATTTTTTGGAAGAAGAGTGTTGTTTGTTTTTGTGGTTAATTGAGCCTATTTAATTTAGAGTTGTTTATGTCCATGTGCACTTGCAAAAAATCAAGGCCTGTTTTCTTCTTTCCTTGGTGTTCTTTCCTCTTTTCAGTCTTTCAAAACGTTCCAGTAAACCATCCAAACGTATCAATACAAAACTGCTTCAGCCTGTGTGGAGTTGTTGCCATGTGGCTCCCAATTATGCACTAACCTTATGCAGCAAGCATTCCCAAACTTTGTCTTATTTGATCATTTGAGTCACTGATAACACATATCAATAATGGATTTGCTCATCTTTGTCCTTTGTTCTATTAAATTCCACATAGTTCCATACATAGTGGCAGTTGTATTTCTTTGACTCACTTATAAACAGTGTCAGGACTTTATGTGAAGCATGAGACCTGTGGCAGAGTTATGATAGTAAGCCGGGACAAGATTGGCTCTCCAAGTAGTACTTTGAGGCACTTTAAAAGTGTAAAAGCATGTTCATTCATATGAGAGCATTACTAGGACGTGTCTTTCTTTAGGGTCGTACTTGCTGCATTGCTGTAAGACTATGCTGATGTCTAATTTGTTTGTCATATATTAATGAAGTAATCTTTCTTTATTCTCACTTTAGTTTTCTTTGGATGGTTTGTGTTTGTTTTTAATAAGGCTGTCAATTTATTAAACTCTTTAATCGGAATTAATCAAATTTAGTCCATATTAATCACACGTATTTGCAGATAGAAATTTGTTTTTTTTTAATTTGTTTTTTAAGTAGGGATGCAAATCTTTTTGTGGTAAACGATTTGGGATGCAACTTCAATACATCAAATTTTATGTAAATGGATATCACTTTTGCTTTTGCCAAAAGGGGTCAGGTGCAGAGCAAGCTGGGTGGCAGACTAAGGCAGGAGCCTTGGAGGTCCGATTCTCGGCTACAGAAGCTAGCTTTGGGTACGTGGAAGGTCACCTCTCCGGTGGGGAAGGAGCCTAAACTGGTGTGTGAGGTGGAACCAGTCCTTGAGAGGGGCTGGACTTTATTCCACTCTGGCCGTTGTCGGCATTGAGAGGCGGCAGACAGGGGTGGCAATTCTTGTTGCCCCCCATCTCCAAGCCTGTACGTTGGAGTTTAACCCGGTGAACGAAAGGGTTTCCCTCTGCCTTTAGGTGGGGGGACTGGTTCTGACTTTTGTTTGCGTTTATGCGCCAAACATGAGTTCAGAATACCCGCCCTTTTTGGATTCCCTAAAGGGAGTACTGAAAAGTGCTCCCTCAAGGGATTCCCTTGTTCTCCTAGGGGACTTCAACGCTCATGTTGGCTGTGACAGAGAGACCTGGGTAGTGTCTTTTGGGTAATGACCGAAAGGACAAGATCGCAGGTACAAGCGGCCGAAATGAGTTTTCTCCGCAGGGTGGCTGGGCTCTTCCTTAGAGATAGGGTGAGAAGCACTGTCATTCGGAAGAGACTCGGAGTAAAACCGCTGCTCCTCCGCATTGAGAGGAGCCAGATGAGGCCTCGGTGAAGACCAAGGACACGTGGGGAGACTATGTCTTTCAGCTGTCCTGGGAACGCCTCAGGATCCGTCGGGAAAAGCTGGACGAAGTGGCCGAGGAGAGGGACGTCTGGGCTTCCCTGCTTATGCTGCTGCCCCCACGACCTGACCTCAGATAAGCGGAAGAAAATGGATGGATATCACTTTTGGTAATATGGACCATTATTTTATTTTAAAAATAATATACATTTAGAAATCCCTGTGTTTTTTCATATTTAATGCAAGCAGCCCTTTTTCCCACTCCTTGAACGCACCATGTAACTGTCCCACACTGTACAGATTTTTTAGATTTACCAATCAAAATACTCTTTTCTTTGTCCATTTCTGCTCAATATCTGTTTCCACTTGTGGCTCCATTGTCACCCCTACTTCCTCAGGCTATAGTGTGGGCCGAAGATCAAACAAGACATGTACGTGTTAATCACGCCTCAAAAAAATAGCGCCATTCAGGTTAAGTTATTGTTTTAATTTTCATAGCCGTAGTTTTTAATAACGATAATTACATCTATCTAGTGGCACTATGTAAAAGGAAAAAAAAGATGTCAAAGTCATGATGTTGGAGGCATGGCATCTACTAGAGCGGAGAGAACTGCTGATAGTACATAGCAGGTTCTCGACCTTGGCAAGTACCGGCACTTTGATAGGCCACTAGATTAGGAACACATATTTGATCCAATAAGAGCCGATCTAAGAGCAGACATTCTCTGACAAATGTTTCCTGTACCTGTTTAACCACTTGAGAGTAGGGCGGCGTACCAAACCTCTGTATCGTGTGTGTACTTGAGAGAAGTTTAATGTATTTTGCCAAGTGCTCCTGAGAGGCTAAAGATCAATGCAGTCCGAAGATGCACCATGTGATCATAATCTTAGCAGTTTCTATAAACGTCAGGTACATGCACATAGTAGAAGTCCTATACAGTATGTCTAGTCCTGTAATTATTGTACATTTACTTCAGTTTTTGCTTGTTTTCTGAACTTTTGTTCTCCCTCCACTGTTACAAAGGTCATCTGAGGCATGGCAAACTTCTAGGGGCAATTCTACACAATGTTTCACTTTAATTTATGTTGTACAAAAACTTGGGAACCAGATGTCTGTAAATCGGCTGTATGTGTTGCATTTTGATCCAACTGTACTAGTTGCCACCTCCCAGAGGCACACATGGACCTTTTGGTCTCTACTGTAACCCAGCAATGGTCACTTTGCCTCAGGAATCTCTTCCATGCATTGTTTCCATTGTCTGCTCTGTTTCTTGTACAGTATACATAACCTGACCATTTTTTTTCTCTCTTCTCATTGTGTTCCCAATAAAAAAAGTTCAAATTTCAAGTACTTAAGTATCTAAACTTTTCTGCTTTTCTATTAAATGATAGCTAGCATTATTCTGATTATTAATGGAATAATACACTAGTTGTGATAGCTTTGGAATAACACCAATTTACTGTCTGCGTATTCTAACGAGTCAGCGAGTCAAGTACACTTTCGGCCTCAAAATCCACAAACGTTGCCATGGTGATGCAATAGAAACCCATCTCCAACAAGTATTATTGAGGGGTGCATTCTTAAGTCTCTCTCTTGCTGTTTTCTTGCTTTGCTTTGTAACAAAGACGTGAAATCTCAGTCCGTTCTGAACACTCAAATGATCCTTGTCCATCACGATTCTTGCCATGCCTAATTCTTTTCATGCCACTTTGTAATCTAAGAAGCCAAGCTGGTTCATGAAAGTTCAGTACAATCTTAAGGGATTCATCATTACATATTTACCGGCTGAGGCTGATCTTGCTGTAAGGTCCGACCCTCGTCCCATTGATCTAGTGCGCATGTTCACTCCTGAGGTTACGGGACGTGCCTACATTTGCATAAGGCCCTGGGCAAGGTTCTTTCCACCATTGATTGGCCTGTCCATGAGTGCTCGTGCCTTCTCACATTGATTACTTTGTTTTTTTTGTTTTTTGTTTTTTCTGGAGACAGTGCTACCCAGAGTTCATCTGAAGCTCTGGTTCAGCAGACATCTCGGAGGAAAGAGAGAAAGAGACACAGTAAAAGGAAAAAGGACAGGAAAAAGAATGTCAAGTCGGAGTCAGATGAGGGGAAAAATAGTCCTTTCTTTTCCTTCCTGTGCAATTTCAGCCTATGTTTTAGAAGGAAACAATCAATTGTTTGTTTATTCAAGCTTGTGCGTTGTTCTTGTTGGGACCAATGCTTATGTACCAGCCATACATTGTAGTCTTATCCGGGCTCAAACCCCCATAATGCACCTGTCCTCTTTGTTCCCCTGTGCGAGAGCAGTATGCCGCTTTGTCTGCTGCTCTCCTGATTCCCCTCAGCTCGTTTCCTCCGAGGCAAGGTCTTGCTCTCTTCCAGCTCCTCCTTTTTTGACCTCTCTTGCTCTCTGTCAGTCAGTCTCATAAGCAATCGACGTGTCCGTCACTTTCGAAGAATTGTCAGCGTAGCTTTATTTTGCATTTTCAGCCCCTGTGAAATCACAGCTAAAGACATTCATTTTTTTATTTTTCTTGTATTTAGACTTTTGTCATCCTATTGACAAATATGTGTTATCTCTTGCATTCCTTCAGATAATTTTGGTCGCCTAATAGCCTATTAGTTTTATAAACTTACCAGCGGCAATTTCACGTCACACTTTGTGTTATTTTTCTGCCTGACTTTCATAGGAACATATGCTTTCTTAAAAAATAATGTACAATAATTAATAGAATTTTTGGGGATGGGTTGGTTGCAGGAGTGAGGACTTAAAACACAAAAAGAAATGCACTTTTTGGTGGCTGCCATTTATTTTTTAACATGTAAAAAAAAAGACAAAATCAATAATTTTTCTAAAAATGTGTAAATGGTCACTGCTGTGTGCAAGGGATGGAACTTGCACAGGCATATTGCTACAAATATTGCTGGGAAAAAGTATATTTATTTGTGTAGGATGTCTTAGATGTCTGTTACAAGATCACTAGTTTGCTACCACTCCCCTGTGCTAAGGCTTAGCCGTAGTATTTTTTTTTTCATTTTGTGTTTTGCAACTCTTAACAAGTCAAACAGCGACATTTCCCAACCTGAAAATGCAAACAGCATACCCAATTCTTTTAAGAAAAACATTTTAATACGTTGTCTTTTGTGTGTGCTTGCATTTCATTCTCCCCATTGTGGCGTTCACCTGCTGTGCCTGGGTGTGCCGCATGGTTATGACCCAGGTCACCTTCACCAGCGAGGGAATACACACACTTGATGTATGCTTTGAACGTGTCAGAGATGACATGTTGACAGCTCCACTGACTCGCTTGTCACATGTCCTTTTTTTTCCCTCCCCCGTGCTAATTTTTCAATAAGAATGCATACAATATACAAGAGGAATGTTGAGGACATATGAGTTTGGAAATTGCCACATTGGCATTGCTTGAATTCATCACATTGAATTCATTTTGCTTCTCTGCCCCTCTTCATTGTGAATGGTCTCACTCTGCACTGAAAGTACCAGGAAGAATACACGGTAAGAACTGAAAAGAGGCAGCGGGTTGTTTTTGAAAAGCCGTGAGGAACAGCTGGCGGATCCCGGTGCAAATGTCAGTGAACCCAGTGACTTGGGTTGAAGTTTAAACCATCATTTTCCTCTAGTGCTTTTCTGCTAGTCGCTTCTTTCTTATTTTTCCCATACAAACTCTGCCCTCGCCATCAATGCACAACCCTTTTTGCATGTCTTTCCACCACTTTTATAGCTAATTAGATGCAGAGATGTGTTACCTTTGACATTACCTCCTCCAAGTCTAGACAACACGGCATTGTTAGTGTATACTTTTCATTGGCAGTTGCATTTATTTCATGTGGTCCTTTACTTTGTTAAGTGGAAAAGTGATTGACAGCAAAGGAAAAAGTTGTCCCTCTTTTACTTTTGTGAGCTTAGAATTCCCCAATTTGGCCGCTACTTGCTGATGGAGAGCCTGGGTTTGAATTCTTTATGGCACTTTTTTTTTCTTGCTAGAGTGAATTTTAGTTATGTACTTGCAGTAAAACATATTTAATTTTTTAAGCTCAGAATGCTGACGTTGAAAGGAGATGAACTGTTTTATGTGGTGTGAAATATGATGAGGGTTATAAAAGAGCAAAGAAGGAAGGTAGAGGGAGGATGGGACGAGGCGAGCAAGGACGAGACTCTTTGTATTGAGGTGCTTGTGATGTGTTCAGTGGCTGGAAGTTTGTGTCATGGTAGCTGCTAGGGCTGCAGCTTTTCAAGCGAGAAAAAAGGCATTTAACTTAAAAATGAACAAGCAGTTGGTTTCAGTTTTTAGAGAATTCATAGTTTTATTTCTTAAATTCACATTTTACATAGGAACAAATTGTATTCATCCAGTATGCTCAGTGGATGCTTGATCTTGTTTAAAATGCTATTTGTTAGCTCAGCCGCTTGCTTTGGACTACATAATAGTAACATTTAATGGTAAATGTATCCATCCAGGACTGTAATATTTACTTGAAAAGGAGAGAAAAAATCATTTGTTCATTGACATTGCAAAGACAAATTACATTACCTCCTCTCAGGTCTTCCATTCCATTCTGGGTGTTTTGGAAATGATGTTACATCGAAGATGCGCTCTTCTGGTGTATGTTTCACGTTGCAACAGATACACGTCATGGTGGTAAACTTGCTGTATGTTTGGTGTTGTTTTCCTTCTCTTTCGTCGGCTTGTCGTTTTCACTCGCCACTTTAATCTTCCCGCTCCGTCTTCTGTGTGTGTGACGTAAGGGTGTTAGGTTCCTTGAAAAAGAAAAAAAAAAAAAAACCTTGATTATTTTTTGTAATCGAGGCACTCCTAGTGGATACTCTGCATCTCCTGCGTGGAACGTTATAACATGTTCTCTTATGTTAATTTAGATATGACTGTATTATGACGAGCTCAGCTTATCTGTAGATATTGTGTGACGTGACTCATTAGTTTTCACCATAAGTTCATGTGTCCGGTTGTTATTACTCTTTGCTTCATTAGGTGCTACAGTAGATGTCCGATGGGCATCAGCTTTTGTGCAAAGCCTGCTTACCTCTCTTCCTCGCCTCTCTCAACATTAAAACCCCTTGGTTATGTCAGCCACCTTTTAACCTGCAGCACCATATAGGATACACCATCATTTACCCTTGTGCTCGCTCGCTCCTTAACTTTCATCCATGCCTCCCTCCTTTGTACCTTTGCAGCCTCCTTTCCTCAGCCCCCTTAGCACCTCCACCGAGCATTCCTTCTCTGATGCCACCGGTGTCATGACCTCCTGACCGCTTTCTACCTTCAAGCGTCACTTTGAGTTCCGTGTGTGTTTGTGTGTTGTTGCCTCTGGTTGAGGCTAGTTTATTTGGTCTGGTTTCCGTCAAACACTAGGGGGCACTGCCTGTCCTTTGCTACCCCGCTCGTCTCTGGGCTTTGAAATAAGTGTGTTTGTAGAAATGTGTGTCTTGTGTGTACATCCCTGGTTCAAAAAAACAGTCCCCCGGTCTGTAATGGATGACACAAAGCTGCTTTCAGACAGGCAGGCAGCACGTCTTCTGTGGCCGCTGGGGCCTGCGTTCTGCTGTGCACTGCACCTGTCCACAACCGCCTTTGCCCCACCATCGCCATTCACGCTCGCATCCTCCATTTCTGCTGAACAGCGGGCTAATGAAAAGGGCTGGAGAGGAGCGACAAGTCATCTTTCAGACACTTGTGCTCACCTCTAACCCTCTGAGACCCCTTCTGTATGACAGCACAACACCCTCTTGTCTCTCTAGCCATGTTGGCCCTCTGTCCCTTGGGTCAGGCGGCCATGTGTGGCTGCCCGATTGACGCCAAACACTGCTCTTCTACCACTCCGGTATACAAAGGTAGGAAGAAGAGAGTGGACTAAGGCGACTGCATTGTTTATCCAAAAGGGCTTCAATTTTAGACCTTGTCACTTTGGGGATGTGCAACGGAAGTGTGAGGCCCACTCACCCTTACTACAGAGTGCCACACCTCTGTCTGTTTAATGTTTTTCCCCTTCTTTTTGCTAATCAGACAACTGATGAGGTGTGTTTTGATAGTGCTAATTGGCAGCTCCCATCCAAGCAGTGCGTGGATGGGGCGGGATGACTCGAAGCTCCGCTATTGTTTTGAGGTGTCAAACCCAACACAGAACAAAGGGGACGGGAGAAATGCGCTGTGCTCGCCCATCAATGTGTTGCAAGTACACACACACACATAAAAATATGATATATGATAAAAAAATACATGTTTACTATATGTATAAATGCACTCATTCTTATGCACACACAAAAATTGTTACCTTAAGTCATATCCACAGTGGGTGATGCTCAGTGGCATGCACACACACAACCAGCTAACGCACACATGCACATTTCTACACTCCTACACACACAAACAAGCATAAAATGACAAGATAATCACCGCATTCCAAGTTACCTTCTGGGTAAATGCCTTTCTCCGAGATAAACTAATAAATATACTGTTTTCCTTTCAAATGTTCTCTACCGAAGGCTCTAATTACCATACACTGACAAAGACCTGACGGGAGGTGTAATAGTTAAAAAGGTAATTTGACTACACGTTGGAGTTTGGGTGAGGAAAGGGGTCAGCACGTTCCTCCATACCACCCCCTCATCCCCCAATACGCCTCTCTCTCTCTCTTTAATGGTTTATTCACGCCTTTCGAAGACTTTTTGCATGATTGACTGACAAGGTCTTTTTCCGAAATAGCATCTTCAGTAATGAGAAATAATTGACTCCCTAATCAAAAAGGGGGTTGATGGAATCCACAAACCTAGCTGTAATCTTCTGTGGCATTTCTCGCAGAAATGACAGTCCTCATAGCTTCAGGCACTATACCACTTAGATTTAATTGCTTTTTTATAAGATTAATAATATACTTTATAGTGAAATGTGTATGAGATTGTGTACTGTGTATTAGTGTCCCTCACTCCTCTCCCTGGCTACGTTTTTAATCAACAATATCTCTTCAAATGCACTTCATGTAGTGTAGTGGGCTTTTGTTTGTTTGTTTGTTTGTTTTTTTAGTATATGTTCTGCTTTTATCGTGTGGTGCGTTGCTGTAGTATTTCAGTGACATTGACCCAAAATAATTAAAAATCAATAAAGAAATAATAATAAAAATAACAAGAGTTGGCTTTCTTTTTTTAAAATTTGTATTATTATTCACGCTGTACTTTTTATTGTCATTGCTGTTTTTATTATTTGACGTTATTTATTATTCTTCTTATTATTATTAATAGTAGTAGTAGTAGTACTTTTTTATAGATTTCCATCTTTTTTCATTTATTCAAAAATATTTGATTAGGTTGTTCCAGTTTTTGTGGTTTTAAAGCTAAACAGAGAAGAAAGTTAAAGTCAAATTAATAAACATTTACGTTTACCTATGGTTTTAAAACAAATTTAAACACACTCTCTTAGACATTCAAGTATTTTTAGTTAATTGTTTTATCATTGAATAAAAAACTGTACTGTATAGAGTATGCCTTGAGAATCACAAAGTCTCAGACATATTTCCATTAATTTTACAATAGTCTCCTGTCCTCTGTCCTTACATCCATCTTCCCTTGAGTACAGATGGATCACACAACCTGTTTGTTTAATTTTGCGTTTTTTTGTTGTTGTTTTTTTTATTCCTTTGGCGCAGAAGACAGCAAATATGAAGACATAGAAAAAGTTACTGAAAGAAGAACTTTATTTCACGTAGTTTTGTCTTGTATACATAACTTTCTTTCATTCTTTTTCATCCTTGGATGGAGTGGCCCTAGAAGTTTATCCTCTGAGGATCTACTTCCTGCAGCCTTGGCGACCCCCTCACGCACACAAACCTCCACACATGTACACACTTACACCTGTTTTGCCAGTAATGTGCATAGCAGCAGGCGCCTCCAGATTTGTTGTTTTTCTCCACGTCCTCCTCCATTCACAGCTAAGTTGAAAATCCGTCCGTCCGAGATGTTGCTACCATTTTTTGTTTTGTTTTAGTTGCTTCACCTTTTTTCAAAAAGTCTCACAAACTCAGATTTAATGTGTTTGCTGTGTTCTTTTACTTATTGTAGTACTGCATGCCAACATTTGGGCACAGTTAGTACAATAAATCAGTGTGTAACAGTGCCTTGGGTGATGTATTTGTGTGTTTTGTAGATATGGACAGCATGTAATTACACACATTAGCCTTGGCAGAGTTGAGATTAGTGTGAAAACACGATGATTTCTTAAGTGGCAATCATATCAGCCTTGCCATCATAGCGGTTGCATCGAGCAAACATCTGCACCTTTTTTGCCTTTTGTGTGTTTCTGTTGTGTGGGCAATCTTTATTTAGAGTTTAACTTCAGTACTAATAATAGTAATTATACGGTATAGTAACCTTATTTGGTCTACAGGAGAAATGTTTAACAATGTCGTCTTGCATCCTGAATTTTGCTATTACAATGCATGCATACAAAATGTAAACAAATCGTGAAAAAATCTGCACCCTTATCCACATCTCCGCTAAAAATGTAATAACAATGCTTCTCCAGTTTTTGTTTAGTCCACTTAGAGAGCAAACTACTATACATGCCTTATCCTAGAGGTTTTTAAATAGCATTGAACAATCAACTTTAATAAACATTTATAGTTTTCTGCTTACTTCCATTTGTGTCCTTTTGCATTGTGTCTGTCCCTCTCATTATCCTAGTCCAAGGTTGCTTTTTTTTTCCAGCAACTTTGTTTTTGTGCACACCTACATGTGCATGTGTGCTTTTGTCGGTCCGTAGTCAGCTGTCTCCTCCTTGCAAAGGTTGAGAGCCATGTCAGTATCTCCCTTTACGACACAAGGGTCCCGGCCTCCTCCTCTACACACCCCTTGTTAAGTCCTCTACCTTCTTCCCTCCCGTCAATGCCATTCCCCTTCGCTCGATCCATCGTGGTCTCCAGCCGAGAGTCACCCATCCGAAACTATGTTAAAACAGGGTCATCCCCCGGTGTGCACTAAGAGTCTGTCCCTTTAACCTGCTCTGAAATACTTACGGCTATTATTTTAGCTTATAAATCATTAAGAAACTTTAATTATACGTAATTTTCATGGTGGAAATGTGCACACCGACACATGGGAAAGGAAATTTAATGGGCCAGCAAGTCCCAGCACTGTGAGGGAAAATATTGAGGTTATGTTTCTATTTTACAGCATTGCCGTAGGGTTAGGAGACTAGGAGGAAGAGAAAGAGAGAGGGTTAGGGAGGGAGGCAAAGAAGAGGCTGGTGCAGATGATGCTGATCCGATCCTATTCAATGAACTACAGCAACTTTCTTTTTTTTTTCTTTTTTACACTTTAGACCAAATCTGTTAATATGGCCTGTTGATCGGGGAATGGTGGCAATGGTGCCCGCTGCACATACACATTGTCTTAAGTCATATATAGTCTAATTAATGTAAGACTCTAATTAGTTGCAGCATTGCATATCTAGTCTGTTAACGAATGGTGCCTAATTAGAAAGGGCCATTTAGAAAATGCATGTCATTATTGAATTTCAGCAACATATGATCACTCTTTGCTCCTAATTGTATTAAACTTTGCTGTCATCATTAAGTATGTCAATATCATTTCATTGTGAGCAAATTACAGATATTGTATATATATATATGTGCGACAGAAAGTACAGAAAGTAGTTGAATTATGTTTTGGTACCTATAACAGCAATATGCATGTGAGCAATTGTTTGCTATTATGTGATGCTGTTGTTGTTGCTCAGTGGAGTTATTATACACGGGCATTTCATTAGGTACACCTGTACAACATTGTGAAATACACTTGAAAAATATCTTCACGACAGTAACACTCAGTCTTGATTGACACTGTCAGAAAGGTATTGATTTAACAATACAACGATGTGTTTACATGTGTAGAACTGCACTACATCATACTGAGAGTTGTATCTAATATACAGGTTCCCATATAAGCTACAGTATATGCCACAACAAGTCAGTTAATATTGTGAAAGCATCTTTTTGTAGCAGCTCTTGCATTAGATCTTATTAAATTCAGTTCTGCACACATCTAAGGGCAACAACTGCTGTACTGTATGTTGAAAGTAACTGCTGATTATGTAGATGGATCACTTAGCAACACCGGTGTGAAAGTAATACATGAGAGGAAAAAAAAAACATTGCACGTACCATTATGCATGACCCAATGCTCTAGCACATAAAAACTCTCACTCATATTAATCATCAATAAACTAAATCCATTTTCTTGAGTGTACAGCAATTGCTCTCCACCGGGCTATTATTGTTTATGAGCACTCATTACCTGGAACCCTATTACCCCCACCCCTCCGCCTTCTTTCTTCCCTCATGCCTTGCCCATTCTATCCAGCCACCCTCCGCCCTTCCCGTCTTCCTCTTGTTTTCTATCCGGGCACAAGCGAGGCGCAGGGCCCGCAGTCAGTAGGTTTCCTGGCACACTGCTTCTCATCCTCTGCCTTTTGTTTCCACCAGTGGACAGCCATTCTTCACTTATGCTCTGTCAGTAAATATTTATTGCCCTTCCTTTTCCTCTCCGCCACAATTCTTGTGTTTGCACAATGTTTGCGTGTTTGCATGTCTATAAGCAATACGGAACGTAAGAAATTCTAGCCCACCTCCCACTAACCCCCGACTTTGACAATGTCACTCACCTAATGCCCGGACTCACCCTACAGTCACGCTGCCCCTCTATCTTCACTTCCTCACCCGCTCCCTCTCATCTTCCCTCCATCGTGCATGTGCCGATAAGTGCCAAGAGGAAAGAGAGGAGGAAGTTGTTGCTGTTTTCTCCAGCACTCTCCCTCCCTTACTTCCTCAGCTTGAGTTCACGCGTAGAGTGCAAGAGGTGGGGGCAATTCTGAGCGTCAATGCATGTGACCTTAGTGCGCAAAATTCCACTGCACAGCCCCTTGACAAACACACACAAACACACTCACTCCAGCTCCCAAGGGGCCCTGTGGCATCGCACTGCAGAGAGCTTCCTTCCTGCGGTTAAGACAAAGGAAGTTGGGGACTGATGGGGGACGTGGGTCTGCTTCAAAGCCACAGGAAGCTCTGGTGTTGTCTCTTCCTGTGGAGGGTGTTGGAGCGCAGGGGGCCATTTGCCTGTGTTTCCACAGCCAGGGATGAGTGTGTTTTATGTGTATGTTAGTGTATGACACAAGGTAGGTAGGGGAGCTTGAATACACCACACCCTCCCCCTTTGTCTGAACTCACATTTTAACACATAGAAGCCTGAGAGCCCCTGAAAGACATGCATCATCCTAATAGTGGAGTGCTTTGGTCTTTAATAGCCAAATCTAGCTGTGAAGGGTCATGAACTTTTGCCTGTTCTTACGGGAATCATGGAGTAAAACCAACATTTTTTCAACCTTCAAATCTAACAGTTCAGCCATATATCAATGGCCTATTGCCAGCATCTCCACCACGGGTTGGGTTAAAATTTTTGATTGTGTTTCGGGGATTTCTATACACCATTGCCAACATAGTGGTTCACATGGCTAACTATCACCCTGTTAGTGACTGACAACCTGTCTATGATGTAGTCATCCAGTCACCTGGACTTGTTCCCAACCTTTGCTTAAGCTGTATGTAAAAAGATGGCTGGATGTACAGTTGTCCCCCGTTTATTGTGGTTAATTGGTTGGAGACCCGATGGCAATAATTGAATTCAATATTAATAAATGTAATATTTGTGTAGTTAGTGCATAGACGACTTGTTTATGGCTTTTTAAATACACTGCAGGGACACAAGACGTGGCCGCCACTTCAAATGTAGCATACTAGCGAGTTATTTAACCTCAAATTTAGTAATTTTTAACTTAGGAAAGGGATTCAAAAGAGTGGGAATGAAGGTCAAAGTAAGAAGCCAAAAACTTACCACTTCCAGATGGAATGGGAGTAGAACTTCTTTTCACTAATGTTATATGTTATCAATTTAACAATACCCATGCCTAGTGGCCAGAATACTTCATAAAGCGTGTTTTTAAATATATTTTTTACTAATAAGAGTCCATAGTCAACCACTCAACAGCGGTCATTTATTAATGAATTTATTTTTTGGAAAACCGCGACAGAGTAAGCAAGCAATGTAATGAGGGGCGACTGTATCGGCTCAGGCAGGTGCAATGATACTTATTGAACTTATTTCCTGCTTAATTCTCATGAGAACACATTGCAACTTAAGCATGTCCAGAAGTCTATTATCCTCTATTGATTTACGGTGACAGAATCCTTAGCATCAGTCAGGGGTTTATGTTTGTTTTTCCAGCCTGTGGCACTTATCTTTCCAGACTCTGTGCTTTTCAGTGTCTGTGTGTGTCTGTCCTGCTGATGTGTAAAGATTTATGGCAGTGTTAGTCCGTGTGTTGTCAAAGCTTCCGGTGTGTATCCACATGCATGTTTGTTTGTTTGGTGTCTGTTTGCCATGGCTCCTCTCGCTGCTCGCTTCTGGCGAAGGCAGGACAGTTAATCAATCAAATATTTAAGCAGTTCTTCAGTGTTCTGTGGCTAGTACTACATTGTCTGTGGCACCTGGCAGCGTACAGTACAGCACCTTATGAGTTGAGTCTTATAAGCCCATGCTTGTAGGGTACTGGCCTCCCTCTCCTTGCCTTCTTCGACTTTACTCTTTTCCTTTCTTTCCTCCTGTCACTCTCTCTCGCTTCCCTGTTTTCCTCTCTTGTTATGCCTTTACATTGTTTATAATTGTGGCTTTTCACATTGACTTTCTGACAGTAAGCAAGGCTCCTTAAAGAATTCCCGTCTTTTGTTCCTTTTTCTACCCGTCTGCATTCTTTCTAGGGATGAGTATGCCTGTCTCCCCAAGGGGATCTTATTGTGGACTATCATCCTTTTTGCCTAATTATCTAGTGGCTTTCTCTGCCTTTGACACATAATTATCAAAAGCCTAAATAATTGTCTTTTATTATTGCCGGTTTTTAGATGTAGCTCGGCAGTCACAAGCAGGGGAGCACCACAGCGAGAGGACAAATATGAAGTATTCATCTGAAGAACAATTAGCTATGTCTAGTCACCTGTATCAGCTCTTTGACCATTAAATTAACTTATTCTGACGGCCTCATTGCTCCTTTGTATTCCGGCTGTAAATCTCCTGTGCCTGCCCATTGCATCTTAGTTTGTGTGCCAGCAATGCCAGTGAAAATAAGATTTTGTGCAAACATTAAGTACAACAATTAGCCAGCTTTGTGGCTGGAAGCAGCTTTAAATGCTAGATACTGTACTTTGCTAAGAGGCCATGCGAGAGGTCAGATGCAAGGGCTAGACCAAGGTGTGTGTGTGCGTGTCTCGACTTGATCCACAGAATTGGCGTTCACAGAATTTGTGAAAAGCTGGATTTAGCAGAATTGTGCCAACCAGGGAGTCAGATTTGTGATGTTTTGGTTTCTATAGCAACCAGGACCTCTTATGAGACCTCAGTAAAAGAGCACGTTTTACGGGGCAGCGGCAAAGGAAGAAAGATTTCATACTTCTTCCAAAGTTTGAATAGATGCAAGGCAGGACTGAAGTGAGTCATTGCCAAGTATGATGTGACTCAGCTTTGTTTTTATGGCTCAGAGAATTGCAAATGTAATGTGCAATTATTCAAAAATTCAAAACACAGACAATTGCAACTATGCTCAAAATAAGTTATCTCAAATTTTCCATCACAATCAATTGAGATGTTAAAATGGACAGTTTGTCAGAATATGCAGGGAAAAGACTTAGAGTTTGAGCATGAGTTAAATATTTCATCTTTAATGGACAAGGACGTATGACCAAGTTCAAGTTCAAGTTCCCACTTTTGTTATTGAAAGAGAGCAAAAGCTCACTTTTTAAGTGGGATAGAAAATCTTGAATTATATTTCCTGTTCACATCAATCTGCCTCTGTTTTCATTCCTGTCTTTCCCTTGCCTCCATATCAGTTTTGACTCGTCTACAGTCAACAATCTCCCCTCCCCCATGGCCTACCCCCACCTGAACTTTATTCTGCATATCCAGGTGCTTTCATGTTACAGGAAAGTCCAGCAGAGGAACCCCTCAACATCTGTGTGTTGGTTTTAGCTCATCAACTATTTCCACATGTTTCTGTTCCCTGTCCGATGTGAGACACAACAGCTGGCCGGTTTGCTCACTAAACCATGCGGATTACTACATCTAACATTTTCCATAAGATAATAATACAATGTGGGAAGTCAAAGATTTATCTCCAAATAGGTGAACATGGCTTCATTGTCATCGCCACCACAGATCATAAGGGTTTATTTATGTGTGAGCAAGATGACATATAAAAATGGTATACATTTTTTCCACGAAACTGTGGAGAGCTGGAGCATAGGCGAATGTAGAACCCCGCACATTCAGACACCCACACTCTTATTTTCACCCATAAAACAAACTTAAAATTGATGCTGGACCAAGTTTGAGTTGTTGGTCTTTGGTGGGGCTAATTCTAATTTTAAATACGAGTATTGCAAGTGAAGATGCATTGTTTTTCCTTTCAATTGCCCTTACTAACCACTGTTTTTAATGTGGCATGTACAGCAAAGTTAGCGTTGAAAACCATTGTGGTTTAGAGCCACACCGCTCTCAGGGCCTATTTGTCAACCTATTACCTTGTGTGTTACCACAGCCAAGTACGTGTGTGCAATGAGAGCTGTCAGGCGGGCTGATTGATATAGCCTTTGCTGGGGCATGGAGTTCTTTAATCTTCACTTGAGTCATCAAAAAAGGAGGCTTGTTTGGGGAAGAGTTACTGGTGTATTGTACATCCTAATTTCAGCAAACAGATGACACCACTTTAGTGTCTTCGAATGGAAATGGATCTTTCGACAGGGAATCACAGAAAACACAAGTACACAATCCAGGAAGCAATGTGGTCCATTGTTGTATTTTAAAGCAATTACAATTTGCAAGGAAAAATGTTTTCTAGTGCCTTGTGGTAACTAGATTTCCCAAAACTGTCCTATTTTAAGGAATGAACCGTGAGACAGTTTGTGTACACAAGATTAATTTTGCATGTTTTTTTGCGTGGTAGTGTGGTATTTGACTTCAGTGTTTTTTTCTGTCTCACTCCCACCTAGTTGATGGCTGTAGTTTGCAGTGATATGGAACCACACTAAAGCAAACGTTGTGTTCTCAATGCTTTGGGTATCTTTTTGAGCTGGGTTGATGTGTTGCCGTAATGCAATAAAAAAAATATTGGTTCAACTCTTGGCTCTCTGCTTCAGACTTTGCAAACTTACTCCTAGTAGTGTTTTCATTTGAATTTCATGAGTATGGTGTCAATCAGGTATTACAGAACACACATTATAGTTATATAAATAAGTAATCAGATGGATCTCACCGAAATTGTAACCAATATTTCAAATGTTTTAACTTGCGACAACCATACGAACATTACGCGTTTCTACTACTCACTTTTTTAAAATATCAACACGGACAGGAAAGACAAGTGGTCTGTTGGCTTTAGACAGATCTGGATGGATAGAAGTCATGTTGTGAAACTATCCTGTTTCCTGGTCTCTGGTCACGGTCCCTTTTAAGCATGGGCCAGAGACAGGACCTTGCCTTACACATCAAGTTTTAAAGCTTTGACTATGCTACTCCCACAGGCCCAGTTCTGCCAATGGAAATCTCTTTGACCATGCATGGACGGGGAGACTGTGCAGACATGAGATTTTCAATGTATGACTGGGATTTTGTCCCCAAATGGAGCTTTCTGGTGTAATGTAGATGCTGTAAGTAGCTTGACTTCATGAAGTTCTAAATAAATTAAGGGCATTAAATCCTTGCTGCTGTTTAATACACCCATAAGAGACAGTCTTTGTAAATGCAGCCTCTATCCTTTACATTTATCTGCATAAACATACTAAATTTTCAGGGCTGCTTAAGGAGGTTGTTATGAGGCGGGTAAGCTGAATAATTGGCCCCAAAAGCAGGACAGACATTGAAAAGAGTTCACAAACTTCTATAACAAAATGCATGCAACTTTATGGATACACAAACATGGAAAAGGGTAAGAAGAGAAAATTATTTTGACCAAAGTGTCACCGTATGGAAACTAATAATAAACAATATAACATCCAAAAAGACGACATAAACCTATCACCCCCAATTAAGGGGAAAACCAAAAAAATGCTTAAAGTCGGAATAAACAATGCACTACAATGGAAGTAAACAAGGAAGTACTTACAAGTGTAGCGCACAGAACTATTCCATACGAAAGTAACAAATACTTTGCCTAGAGTAATGTAGCAAATACAAAGAACAAGGAAACAGTCTGGCACCTGGCTACTGTTTCTGCATGGTGCACTCAGGTGCAAACAGAAGTGAACTGGAGCACTAATTATGGGTAGCAGAGGAGCAGCAGGACAACTAGACGCAAAAACAGGTTCAAGACAGTGCCTTTTATTCATCTTAAAAATGTGTGTAGACCTTTTCTTTTACCACAGTCATTTTGAGTAAATTAGTATTCAAATAAGTTGGGTTGTACGCAATGTTCCCGAGAATTTGTCTGTGCATACAAACAAGGGACCTGAGCATCGCCTGCTGTAAGTTCCTTCAGATGTTCACTCAAGTCAGCAAGGTGTATTTTGCAATGTAGCTTTCTTTTTTGATAAAACAAGCCATGGAACTATCTTATCCAATTAATTTTCTGACTCTGGTTGGAAACACCTACTTTATCATTACGTTCTCCATTCTTTTTCTTTTTTACCAGTTGTTACGACCTTTAAGTGATATTGGCTATAGGGGTTCAGGTCAGCAACACAAGAACCAAAGTAATGCAGAGGAGCCAGAGCAGCAAGGTAGTTTATGCTATTGTTTATTCAGGCAGCCTAAACTCATGCGTACCAAAAATTAACAAGCAATGTGGGGGAGAGGAGTGGACTAGGAGGTTGTGCCAAAATAAATCCAAAAGATACAATAAAATCAACCCTGCCCTACTCACTGTCCGTGAAAAAAAAAAAATCAAAAACAAAGCCTGGCTAGCTTCTCTAAAAAATCTGTCTGAAAAGAACAAAATAACGGAGGAGGCACCAACCACTCACCTAGTGTACCTAATAAAGTTCTTCTACATAAGTCAAAATGTCCACACTCCCCACCACATGCACGCAATTTGGCAGATTACGAGCAGCCCAGTAGAGAGAGGGAGCCTAGTGCTGTGTCTTCCTTATAACCTGGAGGCTGGCCAGTGATTGGTTGAGTCCCGCCAGGTAGCAGCTCGCCTGCCTTGCACAGGTGAGCCCGTCATGCAATCTCCACCTGGAGCACAGAAGGGGAGGGGGAAGGGAGAGCAGAAAAAAAACCTACAGAGGGTCTGGCTCTGCCGGGCAAGTACCACAGTTATTTTGTTAATTATGTACACTTTTATTTATGTTTTTGTTTTACAGCAGCCTGTTCTGGCACTATTTCATTCTGGAAGCTTACTTGAAAGTGATGCCGCATTTGCTGTATGTGCTTACTTTTGTCTAATTTTAAAATGAAAATAAAAAAATAACCATTTTCCAGTCCAAGTCCAACCATTAAAATAACAGCCTGCCACAGTACCACATGCACAGTTACATCACTCATTTAGTCCTCATTTTTCACTCATCCAGCCAGTTTTCACTCAGAAAAACAGTTTCTGCTGCTGTGGGCCGGTTTTCAGTCAGATTTGGCCCGCCATTTAGCTCTCTTCTTGCACCAGTAGCAATACGTTAACGTGCAAAACAGTGACATGTTGTACGTTGCGTGCTTTTAATGAATTGATTGGCTGCATGAGCAAATAGGAACAAAACGGCTATCATCATTGGCTGGACAGTGTTCGTCATTGTATTGTTACCGCTTGTTGTCGCCTGTTACTCATGTAGTTGCATTGCAAAAGGGTACAGGTTAAATTGTTATGTGATTACTTTATTTACAGTTCAGGTTGGATTTTATTTTGTTTTTCGCGCTGAGAACATAAGATCAGTGCACATTTGCACACAGGCCCGTACTGTATATCATTGGTTATACAGTATACCTAAATATGTGATAGAAACATGGGCTATTGGGAGAGATAAACAGAGCTGTTTATTATATTAAATTTTCTCAGCAGCACAATTCTAAGGTAAACACAACCTTAGTTTTCCCCCAGGATAGTGCAAAATATGTTCAAAATGACACTTACTATCAAAGTTTATTTTATATAGTGGCATGTGAACATTTACGAGCAGGGAATGTACTACTACTATTCTGCCCATAGCCCATCACAGCACTATTAAATGTATAGAGTAAGTGATTGTTAACCTATTGTTATAAGCCCTGTTCTCCATTTTGTTACTATTTTATCTTAATGCGAATCACATTGAAATGGTTCACTCCCAAGGTCTGCCTCCAGTACTCCTTGGAGTGGGTCCAGCGGTGTGGCAAGTCTATTGTAGTGCAGTAACAAGTCCTTTGTGTGACATTTTCCTTGGCGTTGACATTCAGAGGGGAATAGGAAGATGGTACTGCAGACGCCACATTCTATGACATGTGAAGGGAAAGGGTATTAAGAATGGGAGCCAAGGTATTTGAACGTGCACAGGGAAGGACATTTGAACAGTACGTGACAAGGACACACTATAGTAGAGCAGCTCTTTCATATTTCAGTATAACATTATGCTATACATCCAGTTGAATTTGTATCAACCTGTTTTAAAATGACCGGCCAGTACTTGCATCATTTGAGGTGGAGGCTGGCGGTATGTGCTTTTAAAGCATCTATCCAAATTCACATCATGATATTGACCAAAGGTCGATGTGTCATTCGGCATGCAGTACACACGTGAGAAGTCTCCATCACGTATTGTTTTTGCTCTTTATTGCAGATGAATCACAGGGAAAATGAAGTGAGGAACAAAGTGTGTGCTGTGGCTCTGACAGACTCGGCTCACAACATCTGGCTACAGGAGACTAGTAAAAGTACACAGGACTGGATGCAACAGGTGAACTGTAACCCCCACAACCCCACACAAATACACATATGGATCATCCCCAAAGCTTGTGTTTGTAACAGTTCTTACAATCTAAACATGCACCAAATTTGTTTTCATTTTGGCACATAACGATGTCATGTCTAAGCGTGTATGTTAGGATACATTGTGGCATTGCACGCATTGTCTTGCTGTGAAGTAGTTTTACTCTGCAGTTGTGCAAAATTGCACTGCACCATTTAGCCAAGCCATACTTTTTGGTCCACTTTTCATTTTGGCAATCATTAAAGTGTGCAGGGGTGTCTAGTTTAGTGTCCAGTGAGTGTACAGTATGTGATCTGCATCACCTTGCTGACCTCCACCTGTACCACTTTAGAAGTCAGTCAAATAATCATTATTTGCATGTATCTTGTCTCTTTTTTTCTCTTAGCTGCCCTTTGATAAATTACTGCGACAGTTGACCCTCACATTTGTGTGTATAAGGGTGTAAATGTGTGTAGTGTATAGCATGCACAGAAATATGCATGTTTGTGTTAGCTTCATTTTAGAACCTGCCTCTTCTGCTTCTCTGACTTGACCTGTGCACGACTTGCAGCACCCAGACCTTCCCTCAGTATGCACATACAGATGAGGACAGCCTAGACCAGAGCTACACATACAAAGCTTACCATTATTTATACCGACTTTCAAATTTTCCTTACATTATGGTCTTGTGCAGTGTGTGTTGAACGCGTGTTGGTTTGAGTAGTGGGGATTCAAGGTTCCACGGTCCCTCTTTGTGTTTGCCGCTTCCTATTTTTGATCTATCTAAGGGATGCTTGCGACAGAATATAATTGGAGTGTTAAACGATTTTCTATTTGTGGTGATTACAGTACCCAGAACAATAGCACTGAAATCACCCTGGTCCGCTTGGAAGAATAAGACTGGGTAAAAATATTTTCTTGTAACCATTAACCTCAACCTTTCTTTACTGAAATAAATGAGTCTGACTCGTTATGATTCGTTAAGATATTTTTGCATTGCAACAATATACTCTCCTGTGGGCTTCTCAATAAGCAAATTGGAGGAAAAGTGCACGTTTATTGATTTCATACACTTTTTGGACCTTGAAGCCAAATTTTTACCAAGAAGTACGGCTCATCTTACCTCAGTACAATTCTGATCTTTTTTTTTGTCTGCGGTTTCCCATTACCGCTTTCAGCTATGTAACTGCTGTGACATTATAACATTACCTGGCACAGTAAATAAAGTACAACAATGGAAGATACAGTACCTACTTGTCATGTTGCTGTTTATCACAAACTTTGTTTTCAAATTAGGGATAGGGCTCATCCATTTCAGTATTGGTATTGGGTTATCATACCAGTGTAATTTACATTTCGGAAAAAAACATGAGCCATGTCTGTGCTGGACATCACAAACAAAATGATACGATATCATATTTGATACAGCAGGTTGTGCATCTGTCGGAATTGTGGAATAGTGCAACCCTTTTTAGAATAGGTACCTTTTGTGTTCTTCGAATCCTCATTATTTCCCCCTGGTGTTGTGTCACTCTTTCTGATGTGTGGCAAAAAGTGATATACAATTCACACATGTGGGGATTCTTCATTTTTGTAATTATGACTTTTGACAATGAAAGAATTGTGCACTGACCATAGAACTATATTAGTTGGTAGGAATAGGTCTCTTGATTTTAAATACAAAGACATTCAGTATGCATGCCTTTTCAATGAAAATTAACTACTAATACATTTTTTAACAAAGTTGTTTCTTGTCTAACTATTACAGTATCTGAATGTTTTATCATACGATGAATATCATTTTTGGCGACTAAAATTTTCAGTGTAGTTCCACCAACTTCACATTGCACTTTATTATAGTGATCGCGTGGTGCGGTTTGATTGAGGGCTTTGAATTTGAAGTATCATATTCAGATTCTGCAGGCGCTTTTGAAATACATGAACACACAGACACACAAAAAAAAAGCACCGCCCTGAACAACCCAGTTGAAACTTCAATGTGAACAGTGTTAGCATGGCTCATTGTGACCAGGGGCGCAAACACACACACATACTGGGCATGCAGCACAGATGGTGCTTCACACCACACGGTGAAGCTAGCAGTGACCCTTGATAATGCTCGGGGTGGTGTATAAATACGGGTGCCCACAGGGGCGGTTGCATGTGAGGTCGGGGCACCCCAGCAGTACACTGCTCTGTTCTCCTCGGACAGAGATAATTCCCTCTCTTCGAGGTTGGAGAGGTCACTGAATGGGGAGGAGTAGAGGGGTGTAAAAAGGAGAAGATGGGATTTAGAGATCAGCACCCGCTGGGTCGAGTTGGGTGGACCAAATGGTTCAGATGAGGGGCATGTGACGTCATTGCAAAGACAGACCAAACAATCCAAAGAAGAGTAGATACCACATAGAAGGTAGAGGTCTACAGGTGGAGAAATAGAAATAAAGAAAAAAGAAAATAATTGTTCAAATTGAAATCCCATAAATTGCCAAGCAGAAAGAAAAAGATTGGCAAGCTGAGGAAATGCAAACAGACAGATAGGATGGGAATGCAGATTGGCAAGATCTGCGATGTATATGGCAAATGATGACTGGTGTGGTGAGCACTAGTGTCTGGGAAAAGGAGAAATGTGAATGATGGTGTACAGCTGGCAGACTGTCACAGTCTCCAAGGTGTCTCCTGTCACTGAACTGGCCTGCTGTCACACTCTAGTGGCCTGCCTAAAGCTTATATGAACACACACACAAACACAGACTACACTATAACCATGAATAAACCGTCTTAATCCACAGAGTGCAGGTGGAGGCAAATGGAAGCGAGGCGGACAGAGTGATGAGGGAGTGATACTGAAGACTACTTTCTGAGAAGTTAAGTTGCTAGCTGACAGCTGTGTTATAGTTTTGCAGACTTTTTCTACATTTAGTATACACTCTCTACCACGAGTCACAGTCTGTCTGCTTGTGGATGGGGGGAATCAATAGAGTGTGGGCAGGTTTGTGCACATGTATTGTATACACGCCACGAGGTTTGTTTAACTTTGGATCAATACAGTGGTATTCTGCGTTGTGATCTATTAACAAGACAATTGTGTGACTTAATTGTTTAATCACTGACTTAATTGTTCACGCTTGGAATTAGTCAATGCAAACCTTGTTTTTGGGCGTGTACTCGATTTTGTTAGTTTTTACAGACCAAAAGTGTCCAAGTGACAAAGTCAGTAGCTTTTAGCTCAAGCTCACATTACTGGACTGGATTAGTTCTGTATGGACATCGTTGAACACAAACAATCATGAGAACTGTTCCTTGCCCAGACAGGCTTGTTGGGCTTTTACTGGGGCTCAACAAGCTACTTGGGACTATCCCTCCATGTTTCCGCCATCCAAAGGGATAACAAAGGGTTTCGATGCAATATGACCTGGGCCCAGTTTTTGACTGCCGAATCTGATTCACAGTCCACACTCACAGTCCACTGATTGGATTGAAACAATCACAGTGTTGGGTGTCCTCCATTGTTATCTACTGTGCAACAATACTTATCTTTGTGAGCACTAACAATGCAAAAATATTTTTGAAAGTGTGATTCTTCATACAGGTTAACTTAATGTCTCCCCTTCAGAGATTTCTGCTGTGTCCTGCTAAGTGCAGAGACTGCACATAAACAGTGGCATGAAAAAGCATTTGCCCCCTTCCTGGTATCTATTTTTTCATGTTTGTCACCACCTAAATGTTTCAGATCATAAATCAAATGTATATATTAGTCAATGACAACACAACTGAGCATAAAGTGCATTTTTCTAAATGAACCTTTATTATTAAGGGAGAAAAAAATCCAAAACTACAAGTGTAAAAGCCCCGCAAACCTAATAACTGTTGAAACTCAGCCACATTGGACGGTTTCCCGCATGAACCGCCTTTTAAAGGTCATGCCAGAGCAACCCAATAGGATTCAGGTCAGGATTTTGACTAGGCCTAATCTTCATATTGTTTTTCTTCAGCCATTCATAGGTGAACTTGCTCGGTGGATCATTGTCCCAATTTTCACACCACTGTACTGTATAGACGTAAACACATGAGGCAGCTTGGTGCCATTGATTGGTGAACTGGCGCTGGCTTGAAGCGATCATGCTATCCGTTTAGGAGGCATGCAATTTTACGTGCCATCCTTTTGTCGCAGCTCTCTAATCATATCCAGCAGGCTTTACCTTTATGTGGCAGCAGCCACAGCATTGGTGCGATGTGTGTCTGTGTGCATTTATTTATCCATTTATTGCACATATGCACTGTTGCCCTGACAAATCTATCCAAATTAAACCTTCATGCCTCTATTGATGGCGATGGTCGAAGCACAGGGAGGAGGCCACTTTTGAAAGACTTTCCTCCTTCCCCTGTCTCCAGCTACCTTCAAATACAATGAGATGACATTTGATGTGGCAGTCAAGGAGCTGGGCTGCTTCTGTGTATGTGAGCAGTGGTCCGCCATCCAGTCCAGGCTCGATGGGGAGCACAGAACATTCCACAAGATCTGATAATATACAATATGCAACGATGTAAGCCCACCCCTGTCCGACTGTCAGCTCACGTTTTGCTTATCAGCTATTGTGTCGCTTGAAGGTAAAAGTGATGAGAAAGACCCACATTTAATTTCAATTTATTTGTATTTTCCTGCATTGGATTTCTGCAAATCTTTTTTGAGCCTATTGCTTTCATCTTAATAACTGTAATTTCAACACACATGTCCCGATGGAATTTTGCATAGCGTGTTGATATTTGTGGAGGATTTGTGTACACCAGACAGATATGTCATCATAATCACCTCCACCACAAGATTCCACGTTTGTCTGCAAGCTTGAATTAAATATATCATTGGTGGAAGAAAAGAGGGATGTGGCACACATTAACTAGGTGATAAGGGAAATATTTGTTTTGATTGAGCTCCCATAAACAACAGCGTGGGTTCACATACCCTTCAGCTATCTTCAATTTGTGTTATATTTTTACATAAAATAAAAACACATGAATAATAAAATAAAAGACATGTAGTTTGTCATGGTGTGTGTATCTTGTATGAGTGTTAAGTAAGCTGGACTTGGGTAAGTTTCTCTCATTTCTCAAGGCATTGGGAGTCGAGGTCATTGAGGGCAAAAATGTAGCATAGCTTTTTTGCTTCTCCAGACCCCCCACAATTCCACGAGTGACCCACACTCCCAGCATAAGACACACAAGTTGTTGCACAACACTGTAATAGGCCAGGGTGAAAGTAAACAAGAGCAGATAAGCAGTGATTCATAGGGACGCCAGCTGCACGTTGTAATCTCTTTACATGTTCGCTTTCTTCTATTGAACTTTTATCTTATCAGGCAAACGTCTTCTCCAAGCATTCCTACGCATCTGCCCTCTTTCCCTTTCTAGCTTCACCCTGCTCCAGACACACACACACACACATGCTCAGACAAAGGAAAACATACTTTGATATGTTGCCATCTCCCCACAAAATAAAAAAACAAGCTGCTGAGAAATGAGTTGCTGTGCAGCCTGACATTAGTACAACTAATCTGAAGTGGCTAGTTCACTCCCTTACTGATAAATTGTACGTTTGGATGCATTTGGGGTTGTTTTTTTGTTAATTTGCTGGCTTTACACATTCACTGTCTACGGCATTGTAGAGCACACATACGGTCCTTGGCTTGGATATGTACATGCATGTTGTGTCAGAAATGAATAAATAGACCCTATTGAATATTAATGGCAATTTCGTCATTTGATACCTCAGAAAAGCACAAATCATGTATTATTTTTAATTCTTGTGAAAACTTCACGGATAAAATCAGCAATGGCTTTGTTTCTTATTTAGCAGTTGAAAAAACATGTTTACCCCTTTTCCACTGTGACTGATTTGAAGCTTTTTTGGAGTTGGTTCTCAGGGCTTTGGTTTTGCACTGTTAAGGTTCCAAAGTTGGGTCGAACTGAAAGGGTGTTTTTTGGTTCAACTCTGCCTCCAAAGGCTTGCTGGGCCAGGTGCATGAACCGTTTGCATAATGAGGTGGGCGGGATCACTTAAAAAAATGTTTGCAAATTACCTCCATCTTTATTAGTCAGCATTGCAAACGCAAACACTGGAAAACACTCCGACCCAACCCACTGTCTTTTGTCCATTTGAACATCGGAAGAAGTACAGAAGAAATTCAAAATGGCAGCAAGAACAAGGCCTATATTGACACGCATCAGAGGCGAGATGGCAGCTGCAGGGTTTGTGCGGATTTTTGTTCTGACAAATAAGTAACTAACTAAAGAAATGAATGAAGGACTTACTGCCAAAAAACTCCAAACAAAATCTGGGGGCCATCGCAGAAGAAGACCCAGGCACAAGTAAGACCTTCGTGGACTCCCGTAAACTGTATTTGTTTAATGATCACAGTACAGGCAAGCTTGCTTGTGTTGAATTAATTTATACTGACCACAGCAGCAAACTAGTTTCATTGTAAACTTATAGGCATGGAAGAATTCACATTTACTGTATCGTGTAACTGTGTTCTGATTGACTGTTTTTTTCCCCACAAACCCAAAACCTGCAATGAGCAATCTCTATGTTAAAACGTCTTTCATTGTGCACCTCCATTTTTACATTTTTGCACCTTTATATTGATAGTTTTACCTGTAAATAGTGTGCAATGTCAAGGACTATAGTGAGTAGTGTGTTTGGATTACAAAAGCATCATTATTTCCTTTTATTTCCTGTTTAGAAGCATAATCAATGTGATGTAATGACTGGTTTATTCCCCGCCCACTTGGAGTACAGACACGTATACAGATCATTTAGTTGGGTGAACAGTTACAGATACAGATAGTGGTGTACTCGTTCGTCCCTATTGAATCTGATTTTGTACATTAACCAGTTTGTCCTCTTGTGCGCATATGAGAAAGACAAAGATGCAGCAGATACACGTGTCTCATATTATGGGCTATGTAGCAAGATGAGGCACAACACAAACCAAGTTTGTGGGAGATTAAAACAGCAAAAGTAGATAAAGAGGCCCGCTCATTTTTTTGACAGTAGTGTTGTCAACCACTTTAGGGTTTGTGAGAACTGAGCGTGTTTGCAGGGGGTTATGGGTCAGCAAACTAGGCAGACTCCCTCCCCCAATGAACCCACTGATGCACCATGGCAGAGGGCCTCAGCTCTCCACCACAAACAAACAGCAAGATGTCTAAGCAACATGTCACAGAGCTTTTAATTGCTTGTTCCTGTCTCTTTCTCGCTCTCCTCCCCGCTTCCTTCAGTCACACACTCCCTTCTCCCTCTACTACCCCCTTCCCCACTTTTCTTTGTATTGCTGCAGTTTTTGTCTTCTTTGTAATATCTCAATTTTCTGTTTTACCATGCACTCATGGGCCACTTTATTAGGTACACCCGCACATGCTAATATGGACCAGCACAAGAACTGCATTAAAAATATTGCCTTTTCAGGGATAATTTCATTTTCAGTTGTACAATCTGTTAAGGATTTATGATGCAGAGCTCTTGTATTGGATCTTACTTTAACCTGATAAAGACGCTACTATTGATGCTGCTAAATTGATTTTTTTGTAGAGACAAAAATACTGATGGTCTCGCGCTGTCTTGTTGAATCCTTTTTTTGTTGTTTTTTCTGCCCTGACAGCACTGTTGTAACTGGGTATCAAGTCCAGAGCCCTTGGACACTCCCCTGGACTCCATGTTGCCAGACTGCCCACGTGTTTCTGCAGGTACTACAGTCGGAGAGCACACCAGCATTTGATATATCCCTAGATTAATTTTGATTGCTTTTAGCCTTAGAATAGAAATGTAAGAACAATATTGATACTTAACTGAGCTCTGCATTCGGCCAAGGTGGATTTTGGATATTTGATTTGAACTTGTGCCTTATTTTTGGTCACATGTCATAGTAACTTGCAGTATCAGTGTAGGATTGTACAGTATACTTTTAATAATGCATATCAATGTTTAATGGCACAACTTCGAGGTCCAGGAATACCCGCGGCTACCAGTTTTGGGAAGGGAATGAAGTGTATTGTGTGATATTTAATGGCCTTTGCTACATTGGGTTGAAGGGACAAAGAGCTTCAGAGAGATGGTGTTAGATACATACTGTATCTTAACTCAGAGTTTTAACTGTCACTGCATACATAATCTTATGAAAATCTGGTGACGTGTTGCACCAAACATGGTTGTGGAATGTCACCACACATTGTTGTCTGGTTTTATGTACGTGTATGTAAGGGTTTATGCACAATTGCCAATCAATGGGGTTCAGTCATGCTGGCTAGTGTTCGAAGTCGACAGTACTGTGGTTGTTCCTTCAAATGGTTATGGACTGTTGGGCTGATCAGATCTCATAGAACGGCTGTCAGAGTTGGATCTTTGTCAGAGAAACTACAGCAGTGGCAGATTATCTTGGAAAGCAAATCCACAGTGTCCTTCCGCATACACAACCCAAATGTTCTTTTTGATGCTCTTTCTATTTCCAGCATCTTTGGTACTCCCTCTTTTCCGCTTTTTTTTTTCATCATGCACTCTCTCAGCTACATCGTTTAATCCGCTCCTGTGGTGTTTGGCTTCCTGTCCCCGTGCCCTCTCCGTGGTGGACTGGCCTTGATGATGTCACAGCCATCATGAGAATGTGTTTCTAATGTAGGATTAGGGATGAAAGATGTAATCCTCAACATGATTGTTGAAAATAGATTATGATTGCTAGTGTTGTTAGAAGACTGACACACATCCAGGCTTGCATACATAAGCACATACAACTCAAAAGGACATTCAAGCCTCATAGAAACCTAGTAATGTGTCATAACTGTGCCTGTGCTCATTTTATCTGTACATGCGTGGACTACACAGATACAGAACATTGGATGACATCTTTTGGGACACTGTTTTTTTCTCACCATTGTCGATTGCGACATGCTTGTGAAAGTATAGGTCATTTTACACGTGCATTACGTGTCACAGAATAGCCGTCTACACCCCTATCTCATCTTGACCAATAAAGCGGCATGTTCCACATGGTGCTGTGTGGGTGGTACGTCTGTAACATCTAACAATGAATCAGCTCCTTCAAATGTCAGTAAGACCCATACCATATTTCATGTTCAAATGTCACTTTTGCTGCGATGTTTAATGGCTCTTCTCAGTGACCACCACTGAGTCAAGATATCCAGGTCCTGCTTTTGAAACAGGGCATGAATGGCATGGTTGGAACACCAGTTGACATGACGTCCATCTGTATGTGTACCCTATTGACTTGTGCACTATTGAATTCAGTTACTTTAACAAAGCTGAAAAGATGTGAGGTTCAGGCCTGTTAACAAAGCTGCCAACTCAGCTTGTCTCTGGTCTTTTGGTAGCTGCTTCTGATGTCAAAGGTTGACTCAGTCATCTTTGTGTCCTTGGCAGCCTGGCAGGTTTGCAGGCAGCGGCCATTGTGGCGAGAGCTGCGGCAGAGCGGGAGAGGTGACGAGGTTGAGAGAAGGTTGAGGAAAGGCTGTCAGGGCACCGTGGCCCAGCACTTCAACCTACAAACGTAGAACTCCCAGCAGTCACCTCTTCTGGTGCAATGAATGATCCAGTTGGGGTTGCTATGCGAAGAGTATGCAGCATGCTTGTGTATAGGTGGGGGTTGCCACGGTTCACGGTATGGTTTCTCAGCCCCAGAAAACACAATTCCATCCCTTTTGGAATACTGACACAGCCACCTGCTTGGGGCTGCATCCATAAAGTTAGATTCAATGCAATCTAACGTCTAACTAACTTGACAATATAGTTATTTTACCCAACAAGCTGCATCACAGACAAACACTACCATTTTACTCAAGGACTCGTGCTGCACTGGCACTTCCTTCTTACTTTTTCTGTCCACCAGCCTGTCCTGCGAGGCCATTGAGAGTAAGTGAGTGAGTGAGGCATGTTTATCATTTATCAGCTCACGGGAGAAGCAATCGCATTAATTAATTGACTTTTCTTTTGACTCGTCTTTATCACTTGTGTTAATGTATTGTGGAGCAAGCGAGCATGCATGTTTTTCACCTGATAGATTATTTTGTCTTTCTATTTTTCATTTGTATTAAAAAAAAGCCCAATCAACCATAATTTTTTCACTTGCTTAAATGTTATTATTTACATTTTCTTTGCTTCCTGTGTGAAATGAAGGGAAAGTGGGAAACATACCAAGAAGAAAATAATGACACAATAAACATTGTGCGGTGTTAAAGAATATGAAGAAATAAAAAAATTTAAAAAACAGATAAAATAAGATTTAAATTGACTAGAAATTATATGTTAGGAACTAATTGTTAATAATAAATAGGAATATGATTTTAAGAATTAAAATAATGAATGGAGAGATTAAATGGATGTTGGAGGACTCTCTTGGTTGCCACGACTCTACAACATCGCATGGGAGTCGGGAACAGTACCTCTGGACTGGCAGACCGGGGTGGTCCCCATTTTTAAAAAGGGTAACTGGAGGGTGTGTTCCAACTATAGGGGGATCACACTCCTCAGCCTCCCTTGGAAAGTCTACTCCATGGTGCTGGAGAGAAGGGTACGACCGTGTGGCCCAGTCGGGAGAAGGCCCCCGGGAAATCCAGAGGTACTGTTCCCGACTTCCATGCAATGTTGTAGAGGCGTGTCAACCAACACAGTCCCTCAACATCCAGAGCCTTGAGGAATTCCGAGCGGAACTCGTCTACCCCCAGAGCCTTGCCACTGGGGAGTGATTTAACTACCCCCAATACCTCAGCCACGGTGATAGAACTG
>QODF01000061.1:937479-980688 GCA_024372805.1 Oostethus manadensis
GTTATGGACAAACTGTAATTCGCACAGAAGTCCAGCAACAACACACCGCACGGGTTCAGGTCAGGGAGGCCGTTCCTCCCAACCACGCCCCTCCAAGTCACACTGTCATTGCCCACATGGGCGTTGAAGTCTCCCAGCAGAACTATGGAGTCACCAGCTGGGGTGCTCTCCAGAACCCTTCTGATAGACTCCAAGAAGGCTGGGTACTCTGAACTGCCGTTTGGCGCGTACGCACAAACCACAGTCAGGACCCTTTCCCCTGCCCTGAGGCGTAGAGAAAAAACCCTCTCGTTTACTGGGGATGACTCCAACACAGAGGCACCAAGCCGGGGAGCTAACAATAAGCCCACACCAGCTTGCCCCCTCTCCCCTGCAGCAACTCCAGAGAAGAACAAGGTCCAGCCCCTCTCAAGGAATTTGGTTCCAGAGCCCAAACTGTGGGTTGAGGTGAGTCCGACTATATCTAGACGGAATCTCTCTGCCTCTTCCACAAGCTCGGGCTCCTTCCCCACCAGAGAAGTGACATTCCATGGGGGGGGCGGGTTCCCGTGTGGCTTCTTCGGGCTAGGCCCGGCCAGGTCCCACGGGTGAGGACCTGGCCACCAGGCCCCCGACAACATAGCTCCTAGGATTACTCGGGCACTCAAACCCCTTCACCGCGGTAAGGTGGTGATTCACGGAGGGGCTGTTCATAATCTTCATGGACAGAATTTCTAGGCGCAGTCAAGGTGTTGAGGGAGTCCAGCTTGGTGACCTTAGGATCTCGTCTCTGCTATTTGCAGATTATGTGTTTTCTTATGGCCTCATCAAGTTGTGACCTTCATCATTTACTGGAGCGGTTTGAGTGTGAAGCTTCTGGGATGAGACTCAGCACCTTCAAATCCGAGGCCATGGTTCTCAGTCGGAAACGGGTTGCCTGTATCCTCCGGGTGGGGGGTGAGGTCTTGCCTCAGGTGGAGGAGTTTAAGTATTTCGGGGTCTTGTTTACGAGTGACGGACGGTTAGAGCGTTAGGTCGACAGACGGATCGGTGCAGTGTCAGCAGTAATGCAGTCGCTGTACCGAACCGTCATGGTGAAGAGAGAGCTGAGCCGGAAGGCAAAGCTCTCTGTTTACAGATCACCTACCATAACTCACCTATGGTCATGAGTTATGGGTCATGAGCAAATGAACGAGATCGCGGATACAAGCGGCGGAAATGAGTTTCCTTCGTAGGATGGCTGGACTCACCCTAAGAGATAGGGTGAGGAGCCATCTGGGAGGAGCTCAGAGTAGAGTCGCTGCTCTTTCACAGTTAAGGTGGCTCGGGCATCTAGTCCGGATGCCTCCCGGGCGCCTCCTTGGTGAGGTGCTCCGGGCATGCCCAGCCGGGAGAAGGCCCCGGGGTAGATCTAGGACACGCTGGACGGACTATGTCTTACAGCTGGCCTGGGAACGCCTTGGTGTCCGCCCGGTGGAGCTGGAAGAGGTCACCGGAGACCGGGAAGTCTGGACTGCCCTACTGAAACTGCTGCCCCCGTGACCCGGACCCGGATAAGCGGAAGAAAATGGAATACTCTACACTACACTACACTAACCTACTCATGAGCTCATCAGCGGCAACTACTGAGTAGGAGTTTGATAAACATTATTAATTATCTTATAAACAAATGCCAATCATTTAATTGTAGTGGAATATTTCTACTATGTCTGTTGAAAGTGTGTGGATACTTGAAAAATGCTTTTTGAAACTTTGGTACTTGGAAAGCTCACACAGCGTTAAAGGGAAAAAATCTGAAGGATGAGTTTTTGCGTCTTCTCCCTCTGCATCTCCCGGCCTTAAGTTGTGGTTGTTATGCCATACGTCCCCTACCCTCCTCCACATCCATCCTGCCTCCATGTGTGGTGCAGTGATGATATGATGACTCTGTTCTCCAGGCCACAAGACTCGTGGCAGAAGGAGAGGAAGGTTACATGGAGGAAGTTTTGTCTGTAGTTCCCAATCATCTCTAACGCATAATATTACCAGAGTATTTGAATCCGGACTGTATGCAAGTAAAATAGAATTAGTATCTCTACTGCAAAGCTGACATTAAACTCATTCGGTAAATGGGGTGAAGTTAGATAAGCTCTTCCAAAACTGTCACTTTGAGGGAGGAGGGAGAAACTAAGGAGGGGAGAAGTGAGTGGCGAGTTGTGTACAATGAGGGAGAGATGAATGAATAGAGAGGGAAAATACCCTTGCAGAAATTATGAACTCCGGAGTTATTGATACCTTACTTATTGACCCATTTCTAGTAGAGATCAGCCTTTTTTGGAGGGAAAAACCTGTTTGAATAGAACATTCACACACACACATACGTTTTGGGTGATTACTCATTGTCCAAGCTCATTATTAATTACAAAGGCTGAGGTCTCTGTAAGTGAACACTGATTAATGGCTAACAAAGTAAGTTAATGTCTTACCTGTACTTTAATTACCAAATGTGTTCAGTTACAAGCAAGCCAACACAATGCTGTAATTAAACTTAATGAGCTAAGGTAAAGGACTTAGATGCCTTTTTAATACCAATTTGTCGTTTTGATCACACAAAGTGACATTGTTTACCCAAACCCCAAAATTGTATGTGTGTGTTCATCAATCACTTTAAAATCTTAAGATCACTCGTTTTTGTCTTGGAAAAAGTACAAGAGTGATGTTGACGAAAAACAAAAGTCTGAAACTCACTGGAGGTTTTTTATACCCAATTACCATAGTAATTACACTACACATAAAACCAGGGTGTCATGAACTTTTTCAAATTTGTTCTAAACTATATATGGTTTCTGGCCAGGTCTTAAAACCTACACAACCACATTCATTAACACAAAAAAGAGAACACAACAGACAATTTATGACGACACACTTTGCCAAAAATGTGCTTCAGTCATCGTACTCCTAAAAACTAACCTTCGTTTGGGAACTGCTGCATTTGGCACACAGTAAGGCTATGTTTCGCATTATATTTGACAGTAACCCTGAACCCCCCGACCCATGCACTGCTGACCATGAAACATTTTCCTGTGGCACCCCTTCTACGCATACACACGCTGACTGATGTGTGTGTGATGACTTGCTTAAAACTGAGCGGAAACTGAGGCTCACTGAAATGAACCTCACCCCCTCAAACATCTGTGTTTTTTCAGCTTGGTATTGTGGAAGTCCGCTCCTTCAAAAGACGACCCCATGAAAATTGTGTTTTCACAAATGCGTTTTGTTTTGTTTTTCTAGCCCAAATTTGACATGCTGCTGTCATGTTGCAGGAAATACGATAGGTAAACTCTGGTGATCCGGACTACAACCTTTGACTTGGATTTAGTACTTTTGTTTGGGTTACATTTGTGACAATAATGTGTGCATAAGGGCGCTAAAAATTGATGTCACAAATAGAGCCCGACCAACACAATATGGCATTTTTGGGACCGATATTGAGAGCTGAAAAAATACAATCTCCAATATATTGGCTAAGAGCATGAGATCAGCGATATGCCCAGGATAAACAGTATACTGTACATGAACAAAAAATATTTTAGGTGTTGCCACAAATGTGTAGTATGTTGTAGTGTTTGCTTTGCCGGTGCTGGAGCCCTGGCTAACTTGCACAGTGCAGATGTTGCATCTAGCGTAACGCCTTTTGAGTGTTTTATGAGGTGGCTCAACACCTTACTCTTCCACTCTACTTGTCAAAATGAAAATATACTGTATACATTTAGTGTAGTTTGGTCATTAGCATTGGGCTGAAAGTGATAATAGAGTACATAGGCTAATGTGAGGTGTTTTTCCAAAGAATACATTGTGTTTTTAAAGGGTTTATTCACAAAAACATCAATTAGTCATATTTAGTAGCAGCTCAAACAGCTCAAAAACAGCAGTAGCTGCTTTTAAAACATGCAATATATAGAATTACAACTAAGTACTTTAGTTGGAAAATTTTTTTAAAATTATTTTAATGATAACAATAATGAAGACATTAACTTTGTAGTTGTATGAGCCTCTGGAAATCCTGCATGGAAGTATAAAGTGAAGTGGGAAGTTGTGTATATCGGCATATATCTTTACAGTCTTTCACTTTAAAATGGTGTATAATTATAATTTTTTAGGTAATGCTGGACACGTCGACTAACAGTTGCATCTATCTTTGTTTGATGCAACTTTGACAACGTTAAAACAATGCGACATTGTGACTAAAACTTTTGTGAAAAAAATTACAGCGTTCTCCTAGACAGTCCCTGACAGTGTGGGACTAAAGTGTAGTGTTGTATTGTTTTACAGAGTCTCAGCTTACTACAGTGTAAAAAAAAAACACAGTTTCTTTTCACTGAATGAGTGAGACAGCAGAGCGGCATGTGTGCTTGTGTGCGAGGGGGAGGGGCCAGGTACTCGGGCAGGGGGAAGCACAAAGAGACACAGAAAAGAGCGACAGCATCTCAGTGCAGCAAAAAAAAGTTGATACTGTATATCGGCTACATATACACCTATATCTGTGATACGTCATAATCATCTCGATTAATTGGCCCACTGATACATCGGTCAGGCTCTAAGCGCAAACTGTCAAAAGAATACTTACTTCCTCTCATTTTATCTGTAAGAGCATTAAGCAGTTATTTTCTCTTCCCTACCATAACATAGCAGAATTCATTCTTGATTTGCACAATCCGGTCAATCTTTAGGAAAAAAAATATTTGCCACGGAAATACCCTGACATTTTATTTTAACCATTATCACATCGTTTTTTCTTCTACCGACCCACTGTGTTTGAAATTGTCTTCTAAGAAAGTTGGTGAGATGGACGACTTGAAAAGAAGCTGACGCAATCCATGTGTAGATGCAGAGTTATAGCCCTTCAGTCCATTGTCAGGTCACAGTGGTATTACCATGGTGACAGGGCAATCTGATCCATCATGTAGGTTGCCCTTCTCACGGCGACATTTCTTTTGAACCAAACACTTGACCGCTTTGATTCACCTCCTTGATCCCATTCTCAGGAACTGTCCCTGTTTATTGATCAAGTCCAGCGCTTTGATATGTGTCCGACTCTTATCTAACACTGCATCAGGATTATCAAAGGTATGCCATTGTAGTCGATAGACAAGCCCTACATGACCAAGACAAGGGTTGCTCACATTTTACTTTTACCACACACGCCGGGAGGGGGAAGGTGATCAATATACTGATAAAATACTGGATTAATTATTAGACAGTCATGTCAAATTACTTAAAATATAAAATTTTGGTCTATTCTCAGACCAATTCAACAGAATTTTGCATGGGTACTGTAATAAGAAGAAGACTGACATTTTAGAGGTTACTGTGACATGATTTAAGTGAACAATATAGTAGGAATACAATGCTCTAAAATGCAACCACAATGATAACAATTTGTTAAATTAATATTTCTGACAGTTGCAAATGTGCATAATTGTATCCCAAGGGTGATGCATAGTCATACACACTCCACTATCATCCTCAAGACAGTTAACAGTTTAATTTCAGCTGACATTATTACTGTTGCTCCCTTGCTACATCGAACATCTCTCCCTCACTCCATCGCATGTTTTCAAAAATTAATGAATGAATAATTGCTTGCTGTTTTGGGGTTGACTAAGGCCTATTTTAGTAAAAAAAATATTATATTATATACTATCTGGTCATTGATGACATGACATTATATGCACGCCGCATGCAGTCAGCAACTCTAAATTGTCCTGAGGTATGTGAGTGTGTATGGTTGTTTGTCTATATGTGTCCTGGGATTGACTGGCAACCAGTCCAGGGTGTACCCTGTCTCTTGCCCGAAGTCAGTTGGGGTAGGCTCCAGGACTTTAGTGAGGATAAGTAGCATAGAAGATGGATGGATGCATGCAGTTGGCTATGGCATGTCTGATTTGATAGAGTATAAAAAATGTTTTCCTCACATACTGTGGAAGTGGTAAGTTTTTGGCTTCTTCCTTTGTCATTCTTCTCCACTCCGTTTAAAACACTTTCTTAAGTTAAGAATAAGTAAATTGGAGAGTCTAACTAGTGAAGTAGTTATGCTAGCGATGGCCCTCTCTTATGTCCCTGCAGTGATCCTGTAACCTGCGCAATGTTGATTAAACAAAGAAGAATAGGAGTGTAAAGGTGACTGTAAGGATGTTATTTAATGTCTACAGGGCTCCAATAATGTTTCAAACCGTCTTTATAAGGTTAGAAGACCTTAGAAGATGATCTAAATAAATAATCACTTTATTAATATTGAATCATACTTCACGTAAATTCATTTATCGCTGTTGGGCCGCAAAAAACAAGAGCAGACTGTATTGGATCCTAATTATGTTGTTGTTGTTGTTGTTATGCTATGTCATATGGGGTATTTGATACCAGTCCAGGTGGTACCCCACCTCTCGCCCGTTGTCAACTGGGATAGGCATACCCCAAACGACCATAAAGAGGATAAGGGCATAGAAAATGGATGGATTAATTAATCCATTACTATTGGTTGTAGAAGCAGTTATTGATATTGATGTTTCAATCGTTTTTTCATGCTGATGTTATTCCTACATTGAGTGTTTGAAATTATTCTTGAGACTTAATATTTTATGAAGGACTCTTTATCTTAATAGATCTTAATTACATTTATTTTCCGAATAGATGAAAAGTACCTACGTTGTTGTACATACTGTAGCAAATGTTTCCTTCTCAAGCTGTTCCCTAACACTGATGAATGAGCATAACATGAAAACAATTCTAATTAGAGTGGAAAATAAGGACATTGATAATATGATGTGCCATACATTGTGTGCTATTTCCAATATTATTATTTTTTATTTGGTTTAAAAATCATACACTTATTTTAGCTGTCAACATTCACTATATATCATAAAAAATATTATGGGAAGTATGATTTTGAAGATATGAGTTGTAATAATCACAACTCCTAACAGAGGAGCACTATCGCTTCGGTTGTGCTTATGGTAACTAGAAGCATGGCTGTGGTCTTAAGTTCCCCTCTGCATTACATAAACTATCCAGCAGGCAATGTATCCCCTCGTCCTTCCTTTTAGTGTAACCACCATTCAGCAAGAAAGCAATGGGGAACAAAAAAATTAAAAATAAAGGAGAGTCGGGCGTGCATAAATGAAAGTTCAACAAGGTTCAACGAAACACTTATACAATTTGCTGCAATATAGTGAGGTTTTATAATCTCATTATCATCTTAGTGCCAGATTTGCCCATGAGGGCTGTTCTGTATTCACTTTTATTAGCTCCTTAAGATTTGTCCATTTGTCCTTCTAGTATCCGCACCTCAGCCAATCACTGGGGCACAATTTACAATAATTACCCCACTCTTTCTTGTTTTTTTTTCTTCTCTTTTATACTTTTTCTACTTCCTTTTCTGACAGCTTTATTTCATTTTCTTGCCGTGGTACTAACAAAACACGTTTTTTTTATCTTTATCATGTTGGATGTTAGACCAAAATATCATTTTAGTTAACGAGAACCCTTTACAAAGTTGAAATGTAACCTATTTACATTTTCTTTTTTCTCTCTCTGATAACATACATTTGACTGTTTTATTTTGTATTTGCACCATTATAGTATTTACGCAGGACTTTGTTAATTTACTGTGGTCCATATTTCCTCTTTCTCTCGAGAAACCAGGGTCAGATGGGTGAGGGAACATACACGATACAGTAAAGCAGGCCACGAATCCTCAAGCCTCTTAACTGCTGTGGGTAGTGTCCATCCCTGGTCACACAGAGGGCATCCCCAGATTAGTGCTTCACGGACATGGATCTCATTTGCCCATATGGCCTTTTCTCATTGAGTTGATATAGGCTGTAATCCGCCCAGCCTTTACCCCTGACCTCAACATGTGGCAAACCACTTAGGAAAAGAGCACACAAAACCTTTGCAACATGTTTGATGGCTGCTCGGCTATAGAATGAAGACTAAAGAAGATGATTATGAAAAATCCATGTGTACTTACTGTGATCTTATTCTAGTTCATCTCAATCTAGTTTTGTGAATGTTGGTGTTATTCCCCACCAATGTATGGCTCGACAATTCTGTTGACTGGTCTGGTTTGACGGCAATCGGGGGGTGAAATAAATCCATAAATCCCCTGCAAATTGCAAACATTGCTAGAATTCTTATTCTTAAAAATCACCCTGATTCCATAGTGCCCCAGTATCGCTCTAGCCGTAATAACAGCGGTCACAGTGTCACAGTTCATAAAAACACAATGCCAGTATATACTAATTCTGAACCACTGCAGTGCCCCATATACAATGCATAACATTATTTGTATTGACAAACTAAGGAAGCCCCACCACCCACAGCCTGGCACTTTACTGCTTTACGTTTTTTTTAAACTGAAAGTTAATGTCTGTTAACACATGCAGGTATAACTAGTGAAATACATGTAATCCTATCTTAGCCCATGTAAAGGTTTCCCTACAGGTGCCGCCATAAGGTGAATTTAGTTGATGAGATAAAGTAGATTAGTGCAGGGAGAGCTAATCTATTGAGTAATCACACGGGAGTGTCACTGTAAATGCTTCTAAATTCCTGACACCTCATGTTTAAGACCATACACACCACTTTGGAGTCTAACTTGAGCCTTGCTGAGCAGACTTACCTTTAAATAAAATTCTAATATTTATGTCTCTTATTTGTATCTGTTGAGTGTTACACGCTACTGATGCGTAGTTGTCAATTCATTTTGGACCAAAAGCTCCCGCAAAAGTGATGCAAATTAAATGCAATGTTATTGTTATGGTTATAAGGTCATTTCACAGGGTTTAGCTGCTAATTAACTCACCCATACACACACACTGTATGCTCAACTGTTGTGATGATCCCATGCTGTGATCTTACATCTGGAAAATACAGTCAATTTACTGTGATTGTCTGTGTATTTATGCATGCATCATTCTACACACTGTTTAATGTTTTCTTGCTTTTGCAGCCTCTTAAAATTAAACTTAACTTTCAAATCTTCATAAAGGTTATAAATAAATGTATGGCAAATATGTTATCACTTTAAAAGAAAGAAATCATACATGCATTGACAATTTGCTTACCACTTTTTGAAGTCAAGACTTCCTTCATCATTAGCCTCAAATACTGATGCCCATTTGTGGTTTTTCACAGTGGAATAATATATTTTTATAAATGTATGTAAATAAAAAAGAGTTAGAGTGTATGTCAGTGGCGGTTTCGAGTGAGCCGTGGTGACCTTGGTTTATCCCATGTGCTTCATGTTGACAGATATAAACTTTATTAACCAACCTTCTCCCAGACGGGAGACAAACAGCCTGCAAAAAACAATGTGCACTCATATTAGAAAAACATTGCAATTAGACAATGAGCGCCCCCCCCACCCCACTGAAAGCAGTAGAGAGGAGCGAGTAATAACATAGCTTGTTTGTGGTCTTGGAAGCAGCAATTATAAAGTGCTTGGAGAGTTGTTGTGCTTCCCATGCTTGTTGTGACTGTGAGTAATGAGAGGCTGTGCTGTTGTCTCGCTGAAATCTATGGTTTCTAATCCTTAACCCTGGTCTCTGTCCCACTATGTGTTTATCCACCAACATCCCTTTCTGACCGTCATCACCGGTCTGCCATCATTCTACACAGCCCACAGTGACCTTTCACGTGCGTCAGCTGATTTCTCAACTCTAAAAGCAGTCCACTGTGCCTCAAGCAATTTGGCAATAAAGTAACAGGAGTTTGTAACAAAATGCAGCCTCAAACTGTTAAATGGGGTATGCTCACTAGGTTTACCTTATGAGGGCCAGTAATAGAAATTCTGCATTTACAACGATAGTAATGCTCAGTTTTGGACTTATTGACACTGGTGTATTAATTTAATAATATGGTTATTATTCTGCTTGTAGTTTGCTGTGACCAGATCACATCGGTTCAGGTGCAGTCTGCATTCTTGCATATACAGTACATAGTCCGACACATGTGTTTAAATCCTCAGAAGAAGAAGACTGGGTACAAAGTGTGTTATCTCGTTATTTTTTAGCTTTCCCCCGCCTCCTCCTTCCCTACATGCTGTTCAGCCAGTATGTCGCCAATCACAGGGTTCACTTGTCAACGTGTACTCCCACACAAACTGCTTGCGTGCACAGACATCTACATGTGCATGGGTATGCTCAGCGACAGCCCCTCCACATGTAGACACACTTGTAGATTACACCCTCCCTGATATGGTCCCACTCACATGTTGGTCTTCACACACTCCAATTCTGGACTGAGTGGCAGGTAACACAAGTTTGGACAGAGTATACAGGATCTAGACATATGGGGCTGCCATACCATAAAGGAGGTTTATCGTCCATGAGCCTAAAGCCACCTTTCCACCTGTAAAGTGAAGTGCAGTTTGTCGGATTGCTTAGAATAGTAAATCCAAATGTAGCTTTTGTTGTAATTGCAGGGTGTGTGGGTAGGACGTGGATAACCGTGTCAATGTTGGTAATGTTGAGGCATCATACCAGCACAACACATAGCAGTAAAAGAAGGAGTCAATGCCATCTTTACTGCTTTTTTTTTTAACTTATGAAGTTTGTTTTGGATTTGTTTTCAGAAATTGTACCATTTCATCTCAAATGCTATTTTACAGCTCTCACTTTCTAGCCTGCCCTCCAAGCAAATGTGACGAGATGACACGAGATAACAGCCTAAACAAAAAAGAATAGATTGCCAGGAGCAGAGTAAAAGCACTTTGCTTTGGGAACACTTTGTGAGCGCTAAGTGATGTTGGCACCAGCTGTTGGAGGAGAGTCTCAGAGAACTGAAGGGAAATGAATTATGTTTGGCACCAGGCACCTATCAGTCAGTAATTAGTATAGCTAACATCCTAGATGGAGGAGTCAAGTCTAGGTCAGGGTAAAAAACTTCAACAGTCTTAACGGGTAAAGGTCGGAGGCCAAGCCGTGCCCCCTCCCATCTCTGAATATAAACTCATGCCGGGCATGCTCAGATTTGCTGAAATCTGTATTGAACTTTGATCTTGAGGTGTTGCAGCCAGTCACATGTCAGGCAGGCTCCTGTGGATCACTTTGGATGTGTTCATACTAGATTGTCTGAGTAGTTCGTGCCCCAGACCTGCCTAACCCAACTAAGAGATTTGGCCTTATATCCTTTGAGGTTTTTGACATAGATGGTACATTAAAGCTTAAACCCATGCTTGAGATTCCTGTTCTACTCTGGCCCCAGGATCTATGTTTTCCTACCACACAGTCTGCTCCTTCCTCCAATCAACAGCGATCTCCTTGTGTGTATGAATTATTGTACACGTGACATCCAAATAGATTGTTTTGTAATGCAATTTCTGTGAACCACACTGTAATCCCTTTCATAAATGGCAAGGTTGTTGTGATTGATCTCCATAAATGTATGTATGTGTGTGCAAGGGGTGATGTGGGAGCCAGGGTGCTGCCATTCCCAGTTCCTTAAAAGACCTCTAATCCTCTAATGCTACCATAATCTCTCTTAATACATTCAATATTAGTCGACAAATGAAATGATAATAAAGTGATATGAAAATGTTTCTTTTCAATGACAGGGTACACCAAGGATTTAACCAAGGGGTTTAATCACACTTGACACTCAGTACATGTTTTGTTGACCATGGCCAAAGGTTTACAGTATGTCTGATGATGGCCTATAACCCTCGAACATTGAAGGCTAAAACCTCATCAGCCTTTTGACACAGACCGGCATATCTATATGTAATTCAAAATAGAACGGTTATTTACATTTCCAGTATACAGGATCTGTTTGCCCCTACTACATCAATATGCAAGCTAGTATTGTTGTTTACATTTTCCAATAAAAACACATGACTTTTGTTAAGAAAAAGTGAGACCCAGCTGCAACACGACACCTCAGCACTTCTCCAGTGAAGTTAAGGCACTGTTTTATTGTTTGTATGTAATACAAATACAGATCATTATCATTTATTTTTACACTTGAGTTACTGTTAAAACTGCAGAACATTAAACTTTGAACAAATCAGACGTCAACCAACATCTCAAAAGAAATTACTACTACTTGTTCTAATTTGCAATTTTAACAATCATAACAAATCAAATACAATATTTGAATTACAGAGGAGAGCTTCTGGTGAAACAAGAATAAAATTAAACTGTGTGTATTTGAGTGTTTTTCATTTATATTCAGTGGCATTATAAGTGCCGCTGAATATCAACCATCTGCTCAATATTGGCCTAGTTTATGTATGTTTTTTTTCCAAAGCACAAATTTAGCCATTACTTCGTTGCTCTCTGGGTTTTGAACTACTCACCAACTAAGCCTTTCTTGCTGCCCCATCTTCTAGTAAACCCCTCGCCAACCCTTCACCTGCCCATCCATTACCCTTCACCGCCTCCTCTCCAATCCCTGTCCCTTCTAGGAAATTATATTATGGTGTCTGGATCATCCTCATTGCCTTCCTCCATACTGTAATCCTATTTGCTCTGTCATGTGTTAGTGTTCACAAATGGTGCATTTGTGTGTGCGTGCGTGTGTGTGTGTGTACAGAGAGTGTGGTCCAACATAAAAACACACTTAGTCACAACGCCCTGATCACAGGGGTGCTGGAATATGGAGGAATGTAGCCTTTTGTCTGGTTAACCTTAATTTACAGTATATATTTTGTCTTGCCATTCTTGGTCTTGCCATGACAGTGTTGAAGGAAAAGTGGACTTTTTCGGAATTTTGCCCATCACCCATAATCCTTATGTGAGACATAAACACATACTGTACAGTATGTGTCTCTCTTTTCTGTCATATAAATCTATGAAATTAAATAAAAAGAGCCAGCTCACTACTGCACATAAAGGGAAACACCTATGTCGCCTACGATGGCGGCTAATAAAACACATCCAACAAGTGACCATCTTTATGTGAGACCATGTGTACATTTATGATAACATATAATACTTAACGTATTTTGTCATATTCTCCCTTTTAACGAAGTTCGATTGGTGTAACAATGTTCATAATAAAATGCTTGTCACATTATGTGTAAACTGAACCTGGTTGGTTATTTTTGGAATCTTTTTCAAAAGGTTTTATAGGCGTAATAAGTACTTCCCGTACGTGCAGTAATGATGCAGTCTCTTTTGAGCTGTTTTTATATCTTGGAAACGCACAGACGAGAGATAGACATATGTGTTCATGTCTCACATAAGCGATGTGGATGATGGCAAAATTCCAAAAAAGATGCAGTTTTCCTTTAAACTTTGTGACTGAATAGCTTACCATAGGGTTAGGGGCACGTGGCATTGGCTCCCACCTTTTGTGGAGTCTGGAACATATATATACTGTATATATATAGAAAGAGAGAGAGAAAGAGAGAGATCGCGCAGCAGGGTGAGAGGTTTTTGGCTGTGGTCCAATAGTTGGCGTCTCGGCGTCCACGTTTAGTTCCAGCTGAGTGCCCACAGTGGGCATCGCCACGCTGCCTTCATTTTGACCTCTCGACCGAGGACCACTGCCTGCCTGTTTCCAACACCCCTTTCCTTTTATCCCTTTTTTCTCTGTCCACCCCCCTGCTCTTTGTATTCAACAAATGGCTTCATAACAGCGAAAACAGAGATGTTTCGGAATTGATCTGTCACAGCAATGAACCACTGGGTTGCTTTTTGGCCTTTGTACTCCACATAATTACAATTTCTTTCAAGGTCTTGTGGATCTTTTAGGGCATTATTTTGTGCTTTCATTTGTGTATTAAGGCCAACATTATTGATGCACTAACAATGCATAATTGTAAGAGGTTGAGATAGAGTTTTGAGATAGAAATACACTCCTGAATCCTGATTTTGTTCTGTTGGATGTTAAGGAGGATGTGATAGAGCTTCAAAATGTCAAAAGAAGAAATGGGAGCGAGACAAATAATTGTCTGAGTAAGCAACATATTGCAAACAATCATTCATCTGAAATTGGCTGTTCATCAGCTGATCGAAAGTTTGAAACCACAGTGTTTAAAAGACACTACTTTGGCAAAAAAGTGGATTCAGTGTCATTTTCTGTCAGATATTCACACTGTCATGATCTCTTGATGGCAAAGGCAATGCTGTTGATTTGTTGAGCTGCACAAGAAAGGCTTCTCGCAGCATGCGACAGCTGCTGAAGTTGAACACAATAAGACATTAGAATTCTTAAAAGATCCTGAGGGTTATGGAAGCAAAACGTGGTAGACCCAAAAATGTCACCAGCCTTGAGCCAGAGTATCCAGTTGGCTGTCGGTCAAGACACGGGATGATCCTTGGCCCAAATAAAGGTTGCTACCAGTGCCGAGTGCAATTCAATAACCATCGGCTGGATTCTGTGAGAGAAAGATTTTGAGAACAAAAACATCTTCAAAGGCTTTGTCTTCTTCAACGCTACAAAACTGCCCATTTGGAAACATTTCCCAAAAATTGCAATGTAATGGTTTTGTAGATGTTGCAAAAAATTGCACAGAAAAGGTAAATTACAATACATTTTTGGAATTTTCCCTCTGTGTAATTATAATAGGGAAGTTAAAAGACCACAAATGTGCAAGATACGTAGACTTTATTCATCCACAAAAAAGTAAAACCTGCTTTCTTGTAAGAAAAAGTCTGAAAATAATATCTCAACCTTCAATCCAATCCAACCTATTTTATTTACGTAGCACTTTAAAAAAAAAAACAAGGTTCGCCAAAGTGCTGTACACAGCCAAAAGAAAATCACAAGTCACAATAAATAATACTTAATAGGAAAAAACAGAGATAGGATACAGCTCAGATAAATACAACATGATTAAAAACAATAGAAGAAATAAAAACAAATAAAAGTCAACATCTCAAAGAGAGTTAAAAGCCAGAGAGAAAAGGTGCGTTTTAAGTGAACCCTTAAAAACAGGAAATGAGTCGATCTGTCTAAGGTGCAGGGGCAATTCATTCCATAGTTTCGGACCAGCGACAGGAAAAGCCCGGTCCCTTCTGAGTTTTCTGTGCGTTTTAGGGATGACCAACAGAGACTGATCAGCCGACCTGAGAGAGTGAGCGGGGCTGTAGGGCGGGAGCCGGTCGGACAGGTACTGATGGGCATACTCGTGTAGAGCTTTAAAAACAAATCAGAGAATTTTAAAATCAATACGAAAGTGAATGGGAAGCCAGTGCAAAGACTTTAAAATCGGAGTGATGTGCTCTCGTTTTTTAGTACCAGTTAAAAGCCATGCAGCAGCATTTTGAACAAGCTACAGTGGTGCAAGTGATGCCTGGCTGAGCCCAAAGTAAAGTGCATTGCAAAAATCTAAACGATTCGTAATAAGAGTAGGAATTAAAATTTCAAAATGATGCCGACCTAGGACTGGTTTTGCTTTGGCTAGATGTCTGAATTGAAAAAAGCTCTATCAAATTTGAGACTGGTGTCCAGTCTCGCACCAAATTTGTGGAGTGAGACTGACATAAGAACAAAATAAAATTAAAAATGTCATGGTTAAAAATCATTTATGCTGAAGACTACTGAGTACACAATGTAAATACTCTCAAGGGACCATAGACCATAGAAATGGCACTATCTGTGCCAGCTGCACACTGACTACTCTAAAGTATAGCCAAGCTTCATTTCTAGTATTCTCTGTACGTTTATAAAAATATTTCACTGGTGTACACACATTTGTGTGATACTGTATATGCGTATGCAATGGGCATGCATATACTGCATATGCCTGTTAAGGTCGTTTTCAATACGCATTTATTCTTGACGCTTAGTGCATTTACCAACATCCCTTAACCAACATTTACCTACTGCGTGTTCCATCTGCTGGCATTTTTACACGTGTAATCAAGTCACACAAATGTGTGCATTATTTGCAAAACAAACACAATCAAAGGGCTCCCTTATTGCCCGCTATCTCCTCTGTTATCCACAAGTTGTGGACATTATGTGTGTAAGTTTTGCTTTTGAAAGGTGTTTGTCGATCGTAAACGTTTGTTGATGTTCCAAGACATTGCACATAGTTTATCCCTGCTTTTGTTGAGAATACTGGAGAATACTTAAGTGCGATCGAAACAGTGATATTTGTTAAAGGAGAGATGATGAGAGATTATCATCACGCGTTAACATCTTCTTTAATGTAAACATGGAAGTTGTTGGCAATTGTTGTTGCAATTGACGTCCACGCTTGAGGGCTACTCGGACAAATTGGATGGGTGAAAATGACGATGATTGGACAAAATGTGCGAGGAAATTGCAGGAGTTAGACAAAGTTGCAAGGTCGTGTGTAATTTCCAGGGATTGGTTGATTTTGTGTGAATTGGAGCAATCTCAACATCACCAAAACCAGCAAGGTTTCACCTTTTTAAACAACTGCATCCTTAGTGGAATTTGGACCCACTGTAGAAAGACATTTTAAAAAATCACATTTATTTTGTGTTGATCGGTTCCATTTTCAACACACATAAATGCAGACGTGTCCATTTTTCTACATATTATACCACTGTTTCTGTCAGTCTGTCTCTGAACAGTCGAGTAAGAGAAGTGGTGCTTTTTTTGTCAAAAGGAAATGTTGACATATATGAGTGGAAATTTTAGATATTGATTTTACACAAGTGTCATATGCATGAGTGTATCCTGTTGCTGCATCTACTGTATTATCATTAAGTAGGCCCTTTAAAGGCCCTTAAAAGACACATCAGGTACACTGCAGTCTTTATCAAAATGTGTAAATTTACAAAATAGGCTTAGCTATCTAGCTAACATATAAAGCATTGTATTACACTGAGGGTTTTACCAATCAATATACATCAGTGCTGATGAACAACACTGCAAACTCCACCACAATAATAAACATATTGTTAAATTAAAATCTCTCTGACAGTACCAAACAAAACCAAGCATTACCTATACTTATACCTGAGGAGTTTTTCAATAAACTTCTGCTTTTTTGGGGTAATAATAATTACACAATTAATAAGAATAAACTTCATATAGCACTCTCTAAAATACCTGGAATACTTTGGGGAAAAAAAGAAATATCCTTGTGACATTTTTAACATTTTACATTTGTTAAAAAAAACAAAAATAATTGTTCATGATCATGGGAAAACCCTAACACTCTCCATTAAAGAGTTTGAATTTTTTTTTCTCACCAGTGACTTTTTTTATTCAGCAAATGGTCACAGACATCAACTGCAAAGAGCACAAAGCCAACAACCAACTTTGATTCCATCTTGTCATTATGTTAATCATCATTACGATTAATGCATTTAAGCTCTTAGTGACATTTGCTTGGCATTTGTCTGACATTTCTTTTGTGTCGGTTGTGAAGGAAAAAATACAACTTTCAGTGCAGATATATATTTGGAGTGTTATGTTTGTCCACTTCCAAACACACCAGTAAGTCCTTGCTTATTTAGCTATCAAAGGATGTGTTTTATTTTATCAAGCACTGGGTGATCTCGAAATGTCTTTCAAATATTTTTAAATATATCTACTTTCATTTTGGGTTATCTGTAGATTTTTAAACAGTGGCATTATTGAAACTTGTAATAATACAAACTTGCTTTCATGCAATGTATTTTGTTGTTAAATTCAGCTAAAGGTAAAGGTCATATATTAATTCTGATAAAAATCCTGACCCATGTAGCTGCCTGTTGTGCTGCATAGACTTAGAACATGGTGGCCATTGTGCCAGCATGGGGGCGGGTGTAGAAAGATTGTACTAACAAATGCTTGAAGCCAGACTTAGACAAAGAGAAATCCCTGTGTCATATAAGACATATTTCAGTAAAAAACCTTCTTAATAGAACAAGGTTAGAGATGAAGTTGTTGTTTTTGGATTGTCACTGGGTGGTCAGAAGACCAGTTTTTTTTCAAGAAAGCAGATATCAGGATCTAGATTAAATATTGACAAGATCAGGGGTCAGGCCACGGAGCTACACAAGCTTAAAATAAACAGTGTGAGGTGCATGGCCAGTCATTATAGCTTAGTCGCATGGCTACGCTCAACCTTGAGTCAGTCGATAAGTTATTACAACCATGCAAATTGTGGCCAAATCAGATGGTTGAAGTATTGGTATTACATTCGTGTTCAGCCCGTTCTATTGGAATGTCGCACAACTTTACTATATGTTCTTGGCCGAATTAGGGGAAATGTGCGTTTTCGAAAAGAATATGAAATATCTGACTCGCTGCCAAGTCCATGAAAGCATCTACACTGTCTTCTGACTGCCGATTGGATGAGCAAGGGAGGGGGAGGTCGGCTAGTGTAGCAGTGAATCTCGTCGAAGAGGGAAAAAAAGGAGTTTTGAGTTGAGTCTGAAGCAAGCTACCGCACAGTAAAATAAAACAATGTAATTAACGGGCAACATGTTTTATAAGGAGAAGTGCTTTATACCTATGTGCTCACATCCCTTGACACGCTAATCACCGAGGTTGTGACTCCAGGAGAGACAGGTTATGTGCAGCGGCAGACTGTGCACTCAGAGCTCAGAACAATATGTGCTTTCACTTTTATGTCTGCAAATACACCGTGGTAAAGTTAGTTTGAGGTTGAATGTTGAATATTCGGCCCCGTAGCTACAGCGGTAGTCCTCTCATCGTGCCCGGACTGCAGTCCGGGAAGTGCCGCTTTAACCGCTGGCTGTTTTTCTAGGAACCGTCAATAAATTATTTTTTGGGTGAAGAAAAATGCAAATACCAGAAAAATCTCCTGTTCTCAACGATGTCAGGAAAAGTCTTTACATTTTTCTTTAGTCTTTTTGAGAAAATAATGTTTGAAACATTTAGCGAGAAAATCGCCAAGTTGGCAACACTGGGCTATACATGAGATGGGAAGCCATCTCTAACTCTGAAGCCAATCAGAGTTAGAGAATGCATGAAATAATTGTTCATAAAAGTATCAGAGCATCTATTCTCCTAATTAAAAATTAACAGGAAATTATTTATAAAATAAAAAAAATGTCTCTCATTCCAAAGACAGTCAAGAACAGTGCCATAAGAGGCTTGGAGTAAGGGGGCATGACAAAGAATAATCGAGATTATAGTGTAGTATGTGTATTGTAACTGAGAGAGACAGAATGTAAAAATAAATAAGTAAAACAATATTAAAAGAAGTTTATAAAATCAATTTGTATTTGCATTCTAGAATTACATTGCATTACATTATATTTTGTTTTATTTTGTATGTTTTTTTTATTTCAAATAAGAAATGAGCACTCTTTTGAACAATAACACGTCAGATGGTGTTGCTATGACGCTGGGTTTTTTTACAACTTTTTTCTCTGGTTAGGGCAGTGGTTCACTGTTTTTTTCTGTCACCCCAGAACCCCCCCCCCAGGGGCCAGAAATGTTGTCGCGCCCCCCCATTTGAAATACTGTTGACAACTGATATCTTTTTATTTATCTGTACTGTAGAAACTGAAGTTGAAACTGAAACCAGGAAAATGCAACAAAATGGAGAACTGTGAAGTGTATTCAAGAGTCAAAAGGCATGTTGAGTATAATGTACTGTATTTGGACATATTGGCAGGTTTACACTAAAAATGAAAGTAGTCTTGTCACAGTTCACTGCGCCGCCCAAAGGGGAACCGCCCCACTATTTGAGAACCACTTGGTTAGGCAGTATGCGACTGAAAAATACATTCCACAGGGGGTACTTCAGGTGCGATGTGCCCTTAGGTTTAGAGTTGAGTATATTATAGGCTGTCCGATTTTATACAGCAGGCCTCAGGAAGTTTATTTTCTTGGCCAGTTTAAACCCCAGTGTGGTATATTATTAGCATGGTTTACCCCTAAGGTTTAGGACAGTAGAGATAGTATAGCCTATTATTGGGAGGGGGTTTACACTATATACACTGTATATGTAGTTTCAAATGTTGGTTGAGGAGGTGGTATATTTTATATTGCCTTCTCTTGTTCTTATGCTGTTGGGGGTATATGCTCAGGTATGCTTATGCTCAGGTGGCATAGTGCACCCAGCAGGCCTGCTTTAGGGATGATGTCATTTGGGTTAAAGGCAGTGCAAACACGGTTTTGACCTTGGTTTTAGATCTATCAATAGGGGTGTGGTTTAAGAACAGAAGAGAGTATTGTGCTCCATCCAGAGCAACGTGCCCTGGCCTTGGTTGCCCCAAGTTGACTGACTGGATATGTCACTGGTGGCTCACTCAAGCTGTTCTAATAACCATTTCTCTGCACTCTTCTTGTGATTTTTCCTCGTTAATTATGGAGATGTTTGTTTATTACCCCACTTATGTTTTCTGTGTCTGCTTGCACCTTCTATAGCATTGCGCTCTTCCTGATACTTTTTCAACTCTCTTATGCCCTTCTTCATCAGCACAAGTAAATACTGACTGACAGCCCACACATCACAGTGCTATTGATCTGGTATGGTCAGTCTCTGTTCAGGTTATGACCTCCATGTCTAGAATGCAGCATTGGACTCCGTTAAAAATAGCAACTCATTAGGTCAAACACCTGATGTCTAGCAGACCTGCAAGTGCAATTTTCAATTGGTGTACTGAACAAACAGAATGGGACATTTGAATGAACATTTTTATCAACAACCTCAATGACAAGTTTATTTTCAATTTACTCCATGTACAAGAAATGACAGCAGTTTTACAGAAAGTGTAATTTGCCAACTGGTATTCTGTGCATGCTTGAAGCACTGAGTGTTGTTTAAAAACCAGGTGTTTTCACAGGGTTGAATTTGATCAGTGGATCACCATCAATGCTTCAGTTTACAAACAAATGACATTTTTGTCCGCCCTACTCCAAATTATTCTGTGTACCCATTAGCACAGTTTGATTCATACCACAGTTTATCATTTAAGGTTGATTTTTAGGAAAGCAAAACATTACAGACAGCTGCAACAGTGACAGCTGTATTATTTTATTTTTAAAAAATGAAAGTTATAAGTTCGTAAGCTATAAGTTCACCCTATAGTTTGAAGTGCAGCATTAATAGTTCCAGATTGTAGCCCTATTCCCCATCCCCCATCTCTACTGAAGAATGCCAGCAACTGCAGTCTATTATCTTTATTTAGTAGCATGGTTTTGGCTACCCTGCCTCCAGTAGTGTATGAGATTTTGGTTCAATCAGATTTGATCTTCTATGTGTTGGTATATCAGTGTAATCTGTCCAGTTACATACACACTATTAGCAATGGACATTCATTTGATTTCAGCTGGACTCAGGTTTTCTTAGGCCCCGTCCACACGGAGGCGGGTATCTCATTAAAAGAATTTGGTGTTCCACATTTTTGTCCGCAGATATACGGCACTAAAGACGAATGTTTTCAAAACCTCCGGCCAAAGTGTACATCTGGAGAAAACTCCCATCATAGGTTTGCGTATGGACGCAAATAACTGTTGGTTTGCATTTCCAAACGTCACTTCCTGAGGAACGTATACGGTGACGTCACAAACCCGACCCGTATTTACATGAGAAACAACACGGATGCCCTCAGAACTGACGATGTTTTCTTGTGTCTAGTTGACTTTGTATTCCAAATCTACGTTTATTAATAATCCTACCTCCATGTCAGTCCACAACCACGAGCCGGGCGCCGTGTTTTCGGAAGTGACGAGATGACAGAGGATGAATCTGATTGGATAGATTTTAGTACCTGTTGCCACCTACAAGTTTGACATGCTTTGCCAATGCATTTATCCGGTTACGTGAGGATGCGTTTGTTTGTTTTTAACACTAGGTCATTTGGACACTATTTTTTTCATAAACAGAGAGGGAGAAATATGTGTTTTTAAAAATACCCTGCTACGTGTGGATAAGCCATTAGAAGATGTTTCGCCTCTTGGACTTCAGATTTGCCTCCTAGCTCTTTTCCGTCCTGTGATAGGTTGATCGGAGCAAAACATTTCAACAAGCCATGTTATGCACACAATGACTAGCTGAGGAGGAGGAAATTAATTTATCTCTGGTCAGATGCACACTACCAATCCTAAGTTTGGGGACATTTTGTCATACAATAACACAAGTGTCTCCACACCTTTGACCAACTGTGTACTTTACTTAAAAGGTTTTATGTTGCTTCAATTGATGTTGTAGCTACTGGTATCTTCTTGTTAGCAGTATGAATGAATACCTCCAAACCCCACACAGAAGTGCTTGCATTTCTTGACTTCGAGAGGCCGAGATAACGAGTTTCTCAGTGAACAAATGAAATTAAAAGTAGTTTTTCCACTACAGCCCTAGCAAGATTTGAGAATACACACATTTCTTGCCCAAAGTTGTGTTGCGCAATGGTGCGCAGATGGGCAGCGATTAATCAGAGAAGTAACTGTGAAGTAGTTTGCCATTAGCCTGGAAAGCTCTGAGGCATGCTAATTGAATCAGAAAATTAGTGACAGCACTGTACTGAGCTATAATAGGCTAGCTGTTGCTCGTAGCAGGTGCCAGCCCACTCAGCTGTGGAATAAGGTATTTAAGTCGCATTAGCAACAGTAAAAATATTCCTTGAAATGGAACAGTTAGATTTTCTGCCTGTTTTCACAGCCTAAGTCAGCAAGGAAGAGCCACACAGCCAGCGCCACTTGCTTGCAGCACAAACACATTAAGCCTGTCACTGCAAAACAAATATCAAACTGTGCAAATAATTAATCATTGAGGAAGAAATGTGAATAGCTTTTCATTACAGATGTATTTAATGCAGATCGTGTGATGCATTTGATATTTGGGTGCCACTATAACAATAGTTTGTGTTCTTTTATGTTGATAATTGTGAATATTGATTTTTATCTTTTGATTCTCTTCATCCTTTTGCTGTTTCACCTGCATTTTCTTCTGCTGTCATCCTCGTTATTCACGTCTCTCTTCTCTAGCTGTTTTGCTGTGGTTGGTGGTACCCATGCTCATCTGTCTATAAACCAGTATGTTAGTTTTCATATAGCGGATTAGTGGCATAATACTTCACCTAATGATACAGGCCCCACATTTTGCACAGACATAGATAATATCAATGTGTTAAAAAAAAAAAATTTCAAGATGGTGGTCATTTCTCAAGACGGCCGACTTAGAAATACATTTTGTACAGATAAAGCACTTCACTTCACAATATTGTCATCAAATTGTGCAGAAGACAGAACCAAGACCCAGAAGGTACTAGAACGGTTATTATCCTCACAAAATTTTAAATTGGCGGCCATCTTTTAAGATGGCCGGCTTAAAACACATATATCTCAATGACAATGACAAGAGATAAAATGTGCCAAATATACAGTTTAGACCAACGTGCTTAAGGAATTCCTGATAACCACACATGAAGTCAAGATGGCAGCCATTTTTAAAGATGGCCGACTCAAAAATACATATTTCATTTGCTGTCACAGAGTACAACTTGATAAATCATCAAACATATTAATGGCATCTAATTCATATTTTTAAACAGAGGGAGGTTGGTGGCAATTATAGAATATCCATCATTTTCAGGATTGCAAGGATAACGTGATGGTGGTGATATTATTTCTTCTGCTTTGTCAGTTTGACACAGACAATTTTCCCCAATCAATTGTTTTAGCACAACAGAAAGGATTATTCTGTTCGGAGTTCATAATTGTGTGAATATTATGGTAAAGGCCGAGGGTTTATCCTTTTAACGGCTAACCTATGTAGCACACTCAGGGTCGTAGGTTCAAGTGGATCTCTACACCTGGCACGATCGGTCTTCTAGTGCCATTTCATTCCCTTGTGATCTGTACATAATCCGGGTAACTACAGGAGAATAAACCGAATCATGTGAAATGCATCATTTAATTATGTTTATATGACGTAACAATCTGGAAAATGTTAATTGCAGGTCAAAATGTAAGATTTTAAGATTTTCCCCTTAGTTGGCCACCATCTTTTTCAGTTGGCTACCGGGCTTTTCTGCAGGAGGTGTGTCTAAACTGTATGTGCAAAAGTTTGCTGCTTGTATCATTAAGTGAAGGATTCCTCTCAGACTTGGACTCCACTATTTTTATTAAATCCTTTATAGATCTCCACGTTTGTGTCCCATTAGCTTTGTGACATTCTAATTGGTTCTTTTTTTGGCATTTCCTCACCTCCATAGTTGAGCTAAACCTGGTCTAGCTGGGATAATACACCCAATATATACAGTGTTAAACATATACTTGTTGCATTTACTAAAGGTAAGATTTTTTAGTCCGTTTGTTTGCTAGTTGATGCTTTCTAGTGGTGTTTTCATTGAGCAATGCTCTAACTATGCAGCAGAGCATCACCATTTCTTACCAACACCTTCCCCCTTCTCACTCCCCCTTTCTCTACTTGTTCTCACCCCTGCTGCGAGGAAAAGGGTGCACCCACTCTTCTACTGCGGAGCACTTAAACTGAGGTAACTGTAAGGTTTGCTTGATCAGCTTTTAGTAAGACGACTCTGGCACCTGCTGTGTAATCGGCCCGCAGGCACTTTGACAAAGTGTAACTTTAACTTTCAGTGTTTACTACAATCACCGGGTCATCCTAAGCATGGATATGCTATTAGTTATACTGTAAATCAAAAGCAGAGCCTTAGTGCTGTGAGCGGAATTTCTTCTGGTGTACATCATGTAGTTGTTTAGGAATCTGTTAATATCATCCTTCAAGCTTTCAACTAGAGAATAAAAGAAGTGGAAAAACTTCTGGCTGCCACATTTAAGTAAACGCTACCAACTTGTTTAGCAATTTCATATTCAACTTCAGCCTTCCTATACAGTAAATCCCTACAGCATCGTTACATTGTTCCAGTCTTCACCTTATGCATTTTTTGATCCCATTTCACAGTGGAACCATAATAATCTTTCCCCAAATACTGAACTCTCACCATTTTCTGTTACTCCCTCGCTTATCTATCGAGCATAAGTCTATTTTTGGTGAGGTCCTCGCGATGACTTTGATATGTTTTGACAGTTTACAGCGTATGAAACGCTCTCCTATTATCCAGTTAGGACCCAAGCAGGATGCTAACAAGTGAGGAAAATGTGGAAAGCTGTCACTCAAACAATGCTTACAGTCGCCCATTCAATCAACCAACCATTCATTATGGTGAAATACTTACCTGCGACTAAGACCTGTCCAAAAGTCAAAGCCTCAAAAAAAACCTTTGCTTGCCTTGTCAGCCTCAGTTGTAGTCTCACGCTCCCTTTCACGTTATCTCCTGTGTTCCCTTCCAGCCAGTGTGTTTCCCCCGTATCAGGAGTTACATTAATGGGATTGAGGTTTTTAACAGCTGAGCTCAGCCCCTGCATATTCTTTGCCACCATTCAAAGGATCAGAAGAGGCTAAAATTAAAGGCACTGGTCCATGTAAGCACATTGAAAAGTACTGCATTTTAAGCCTGTTCCTGGAACTTATTGCAGGTATTAAAGTTTCAAATAAATTAATTTTTAGGTTTTAGTGATTCCGATTTGAGATTTGCTACATTTGATGTGTAGGTCATCAGGTAGAAGAAAGCTGAAACAGGTTTGAAGTTGATCTAGGTCTATGTACAAGGTAAAAGCAAGATCTATGGGACAATTATTCTAAAAAAAAAAAAACTCTGTTCCTGTGAATAGCGCAGTATTAGGGAGATAGCCTCATTTTTTCAGCCTTTGTACCCTTGGAATGTGGCTTTCACAAATTAATGTAACACAGCTACCTTTTTGGCCCTGACATTGAGACAAAAAGTTTCACTGAAGGCTCTTTTCTTTCTATGTTTGACAGTTTACTTAATGTACTGCAGCGGGGTGGTGCTCTGCTTTTAACTCAATGTACTTAGGTAATGCTGAAAAATGTGTGTGTGTGTGTGTGTGTGTGCGAGCGTGCGTGCATGTTTCATCTAACAACATATACCCCCTTGCTTGGGCATGGCCCATGTAACTTAAGCATTCCAATGTAAATACATTCAGGTAAGATGCAGACAGCAAAGCCTGATGGCCATCCCTTCAGCGCCACCATCCTTTTATGTTTTGCAATAATTTTAACTTCTCTTTTTTTGCTGTCTGAAACTTACAGTCAAGCATCATTTCCTGCCACCAACCTTTACGTCCACCCTTCACCGCCCCCCAAGATCCCTCACTATACCTGACCATAAGTCTCTGCCCAAACCTGCCTTGGGGTAACAGGGAGTGCCAAAGGTGCATTGAGTGACGTGGTACTCTGGCTGACCCCTGCATGCTTGGCAGGGCTGCCTCCCTAATGAGATTAACTTGGGTAATGCCGACTCTGTGTCTGTTTCTGCTGCCGCCCAGTCCGGCCCACCCTGGGGCTTTTTATTTAGCCAGCTGCAGGGCAGGGTGCGCCAGCGTTCACAGGTCGAGGGCAGGACAGGACCCACATGCCCAATGCCCTTCCCACCCCATTATCTTTTCTCCACATTCCGGTCTATCTGAACCGCCGAGCCTGGGTTTGTAGCATCGTCCTTACAACACTGCATTGTTTTTTTGCTCTTATTGTGTCTGTGTGTGATACACGCTTCCTTGATTTATGTCCATTTGTCTTGGTTCCATGTTCAAAATCATGAAGCTGAGGTTCCATTTCCGCTTTTTGTACACATTAGCTAGAGTTTTACCGAAAAGGAATAGAGGTGTACTATACTGTGCAGGTTTGTGCGTGCCAAAAGATGTAGAGGACAAAAGAGGTAGACAGTTACCAATAAAATGCAAGGCATTGTGTTACATGAAGACAGACCCAAATTACAACATTCCCACTAGACTATTTTTTTCACGTTTGTCAAGTTTGGCTAGCAGCCAACGTGGACATGATATCACTGTGTTCTGTCCTGAGGCCTTTGCCTGACTTTGATAGCCAGTATCATTGAGGGGCCTGTTCTCACGAAAACATACTGTACAGTGGTACCTTGACTTACGAGTTCAATTCGTTCCCAGACCTAGCTCGTAACTCGATTTACTCGTACGTCAGAACAATTTTCCCCAATATAACGTAAGATAACGTAAATGCCATTAATTGGTTCCAGTGCCCTCAAAAACCACACCAATTTTTATTGTTTATACGTTTTTGAATAAGATTGATGTGTCTCCACACTCAATAATGTGTGAGAAACTTATATTAAAACATAATAAAAGAAAGATGCAAGCAGGGGAGGACGTAACTGTGGCGCTATGGAGACGCAAATGGCTTCTTGAAATTTTTCCACTCTGGGACTCGGTTTCAAAAGTGTTTGTTTACAAACCCCGAAAAAGGAGGCTTCGTATGGATGATGTGAGGGTTTGATAAAGTAATCATGCATTTAAGGCTTGGAGCGTCTTCGTCTGAATGGGGCTTTAATAGATGTTTGTACGCTCGTAAATCACATCAAAGCTCGTATAGCAAATTTTGTCCGTGTAGCGGCCCGTAAGTTACTGCGCTCGTAAGTCAGGGATCCACTGTATTGGGATTTTAATGCAGTGTATGTACTTCATACAAAACCAATGTTTTTCAGGGTTACTCATATATTTGTTGTTATTTCATAAACAAATTGTATAAACTCCCCCAACATACAGAAAACATCTGCGCAATAAAACATAAAAATATTGCATGGTCCCTGGATGATTTTGGACAAGTCATTGTTTGTCGCATTAGGTAATTGTTTGTTTTTGCGCATTCTCACCAAATGGAGAATCATCAGTTCAAATGTATTATTGGGCTTAACTTTCTGGTTGATATTCTACTAAATTCTCATGTCAGTTTATTTATTTGTTTAGCTGGCAAAAGACAAAAGGCATTTATTTGTTCATAATGTATATTTATACATTTCCAGATTTTCTGACTGAATTTGGTGACTGTTCACACGTACTCTGATCCCTTGACTTTAACACACACACTTGAAATACACTTGAAGCCAGCCAACTGAGCAAGGAACTCAAGAACGTCATCTCTCATGCACACAAGTGCTTTGATGATTGTTCATAACAGCGTAAAGTGGAAATCTTCTCACTATAGCTCTTCACAAAGCCACAGGAGTATAAAGATACCCAAGCTTTGACCACCAGCCTGTAACATGCGAGTCGGCCAAGCAGCTAGTTAGCATTAGTTATTTAACGAATTTAGCTTCTCTTTTTTTCAAATATGGCACTAAATCTTTACCAATGTGCAACAGTAGTGCTCTTTTTCTCTTCGATCTCTTTTGTCCTTTTGTTTAGATGGCTTTTAGAGATGTTATTATTACCCATTTTAGTGGTGAGCCAGTTTAAGTGCCAATTAAACGCCTACACCTTTGTCAGTGAGTGTTTTTGTGAGGGTCCTCCACACGCAGGCCCATGGCACAGGTGTGCCCCCCCTCAACTCAAGGGTCACTTTTATTCAGGAATGTGTGACAGCTCCTGTGAGTGTGACAGTGCCGCATAGGCCATCTCATATATACCCAGGTGTTCTTGCTTTATGTGTATAAATGTATTGTAAATTGTAACACCTGCTTTGAGGTGACTTCAGGGCACAGACAGGATCAAGTTGCACCCAAACAAACACACCATACCAATGGTTTTGTCTGGGTGCATGTCAGTGTATGTCTTCATATGTAACAATCGCAGTCATAGCTCAATGCAATTGTCATTTGCACTGTGGGATTGTGTGTCAAAGTGTGCTTTTACATTGTCAGGTCGTTCTACACCTGGTGACTGCTCTTGATCACGTTGCCATCAGGTTTTGCCTTTTTTGCTTCTTCTGAAGTCATGTGAGAACACCGTGGACCGATATGTCATCTTCAGCCGGGTTTAACATTTATAAGGCTCAATTCAGGTGTCTATTCCATTTGTAGGTGTTGGAGGTGAAAACCTCTCACTTTCTCTCACACACACACTGACCAAAATGTGCTCTGAAAAGAGCTTGCTATCTCCCTGTCTCTTTGTCTATCTCTACAAAACAGGCAAATCACAAAAACCACTCTGAAAAGAAATGAGATGTACAGACACACACACACACACACACACACACACATACGCATGTATTTGCACACGCACAAACACGTGTATACCATCTCCTATACCCCATATCACACAGCTGATATGAAGCTTTTGGAATAGAGAAAAGAAATCTTGATGAATGAAATGGAAATTGTGTGGTGGATTTAGAGGCTTCCATGTTAATCTCCGAGGATAGCTGCAAATATAATAGCTGGGGAGTTGGAAACATAATTAACTGGAGACCTTGTCCATAGACGATGGGTCAAGGGAACCTCAACCACCCTGCATCTTTTCACTTCAAGGCATTGCTCTGCTTTTCTATAAACAGAATCCCTCTCTGAATATTCTCACCCCTGTTAAAGTATTTGTTAACTATTGTAGACTTAGTGGGTTAATTGCTTGTTTTAAATTAACCTTTTAAAAAGTTAACACTTTTGGTTTGATGAGCTTTTTATGAAATGATTTCAGATACTATTATTTTATTAGCAGCTGCCAAAACGAATCAAAACTTTTTTTGTTGTTGTTGTGAGAGTAATTTGTACCAAAATCAAAGTCACTTTAAATAGTAGAAAGTTACTTAAAATGTTTTTTTATTTAAACACTATTAAAATCATTTGCATTTTTGTTAGAGAATTGTGTTTTCATTGCAGCATGTCCCTCATAATTGTGGAGAGCGTTTTGGAGGGACTCTTCATTTATGCTCATGAAACAGATGTCAAAACTGCAGAAGAGTCTGGTTTAAAAACATGTAGTGCTTAACCTTTTCCTGCAAAATTGCGTTTGATTGTGAGAGCAGTTTAGGAAAAGGCTCATCGCTTTTTCATCATGACTGTGTCCCACTGGCTGAGTTTGTTGCCGAAAAACTTGCACAGCCCATTAAACAACTTTAGGGGTTTTTGTGTCCATCTGCTTGTTAAGGTTAATTCACACATAGAATTTTTGGTTCTTCAAAAACAAACTAGAATCTGTTTTCTCTGCTTGTATTGTTTGCTTTGTCAAGTGTGAATGCAGCCCAGGACCAAAAGAATCAGACCTAAGAGGGGGACTGAAATCACCTGAGAGTTCGGTATAGAGCCGTCTGCCAGTGGATTCTAGCCCTAGAGTGAGGCAAGGGTAAACGCCAACTACAAACAAACAAAAGCACCGCATAAGATGTCACAATGTGATGCAAAGCTTGTTGTTCCTCGGTCGTAATAATTGTAATTCTCTTTTGAAATGAGAATACTCTTCTCAAATGAGACAGCGGGGGAGTGTGATTACAAGAGATGGGGAAAAGACAGAGACAGACAGCAACAAAAAGGAGTATTAGTATTAGGAGTAATAATAATAAGAAAAATATTACCCAAAATAATGAGATTAACAATAACTGTTAGTAATGTTATTGCCGACATCACCATCATTATAATAACATTAACACAACAATGCCATAAACAAATACAGTGAGTGAGTTGTGTGGAGATGTACTCATATACTGTGAGTGTGTATATGTATGCGTGCACAGCAGTGGCAGCTACTGGTCATTCAAGAAGGGGAAGCTCTTTTTTTCCAGCCTAAATCATAAATTGTTTTATGTATTTATATTTAAAATCTACCCATTCCGTGTCATTCCTAGTCGTTTTTCACAAAGACAAAAAAGTCGCTTGGTCGATTGGTAAAATCTCGGATCATTTCAGAATAGTTCAGAATTCCGCCTCAGACAGCTCATCCAATCATGATATACTGTAGAAGCCGAGCATCCGGTTATGCCCATTTCCCGCCCCCTAAGCGTCCTATGGGCAGGACAAAGCCCAGCATTTATCCAATGACTGTTAAGTCTTACACACTGGAACAACCTACTCTAAGCTTCCCCATTGAGGGTCAGTAAATGTTCAGCGTCTGACTGTGTAAGCTGTTTAACTGGCGCTGCAAGTATGTATGACACAGTTACCTGTGATAAGTAGCTCATTCTGAGCAAAAGATGAAGATATTCCTCCTATCCATTTTCTTCCGTTTATCCGAGGTCAGGTCGCGGGGGAAGCAGCCTAAGCAAGGAATACCAGACTTCCCTCTCCCTGGCCACTTCACGGTCGAATGCCTTTTCCAGGTCTACAAAGCACATGTAGACCGGTTGGGCAAACTCCCACATACCATCGAGTACCCTTGCAAGGGTGTAGAGCTGGTCCAGTGTTCCGCGACCGGGACGAAAACCACATTGCAGCTCCTGTAACCGAGGTTCGACTAACGGTCGTGCCCTTCTCTCCAGCACCCTGGAGTAGACTTTCCCAGGGAGGCTGAGGAGTGTGATCCCCCTATAGTTGGAACACACCCTCCGGTCACCCTTTTTAAAAATGGGGACCACCACCCCGGTCTGCCAGTCCAGAGGTACTGTTCCTGACTTCCATGCAATGTTGTAGAGGCGTGTCAACCAACACAGTCCTCCAACATCCAGAGCCTTGAGAAATTCTGAGCGGAACTCGTCTACCCCCGGAGCCTTGCCACTGGGGAGTGATTTGACTACCCCAATTACCTCAGCCACGGTGATAGAACTGTCCACGTACGTATCCTCAGACTCTGCTTCCTCTATGGAAGGCATGTCAGTGGGATTGAGAAGGGCCTCGAAGTATTCCTTCCACCGACCAACTATATCCACAGTCGTGGTCAGCAAGCCCCCGTCCGCACTGTAAACAGTGTGAACTGGGGGCTGCTTCCCCTTTCTGAGGTGTCGGACGGTTTGCCAGAACCTCTTCGAGGCCGACCGAAAGTCGTGCTCCATAGCCTCACCGAACTCCTCCCACACCCGAGTTTTTGCCTCGACCACCGCTGAAGCCGCGTGCCGCTTGGCCTGCCGGTACCTGTCAGCTGCTTCGGGAGTCCCGCAAGCCATCCATGCTCGATAGGACTCCTTTTTCAGCTTGACGGCAGCCCTAACCCCCGGTGTCCACCATCGGGTTCGGGGCTTGCCACCACGACTGGCACCGACCACCTTGCGGCCGCAACCACAACTGGCTGCCTCAGCAATAGAGGCACGGAATACGGCCCATTCGGACTCAATATCCCGGTCCTCCCTCGAGATGCAGGCGAAGCTCTGCCGGAGATGAGAGTTGAAGACTCGACGAACGGGAGATTCTGCCAGACGTTCCCAGCACACCCTCACTACGCGTTTGGGTCTGCCAGGTCTGTCCGGCATCCTTCCCCGCCATCTAATCCAACTCATCACCAGGTGGTGGTCAGTTGACAGCTCAGCCCCTCTCTTCACCCGCGTGTCCAGAACATACGGACGCAGGTCTGATGATACGACCACAAAGTCGATCATAGACCTGCGACCTAGGGTGTCCTGGTGCCAAGTGCACTTATGGGCATCCTTATGTTCGAACATGGTGTTCGTTATGGACAAACTGTAGTTCGCACAGAAGTCCAGCAACAACACACCGCACGGGTTCAGGTCAGGGAGGCCGTTCCTCCCAACCACGCCCCTCCAAGTCACACTGTCATTGCCCACATGGGCGTTGAAGTCTCCCAGTAGAACTATGGAGTCACCAGCTGGGGTGCTCTCCAGCACCCCTCTGATAGACTCCAAGAAGGCTGGGTACTCTGAACTGCCGTTCGGCGCATAGGCACAAACCACAGTCAGGACCCTTTCCCCAGCCCTAAGGCGTAGGGAAGTAACCCTCTCGTTTACTGGGGATGACTCCAACACAGAGGCACCAAGCCGGGGGGCTAACAATAAGCCCACACCAGCTCGCCGCCTCTCCCCAGCGGCAACTCCAGAGAAGAACAAGGTCCAGCCCCTCTCAAGGAGTTTGGTTCCAGAGCCTAAACTGTGGGTTGAGGTGAGTCCGACTATATCTAGTCGGAATCTCTCCGCCTCTTCCACAAGCTCGGGCTCCTTCCCCACCAGAGAAGTGACATTCCATGTCCCAAGAACCAGATTTGGTCGCCGAAGCCCAGGTCGCCCGGACACCCGCCCTCGACCACTGCCCAAATCACACAGCACCGGACCCTTATGCTTGCCCCTGCAGGTGGTGGGTCTGCGGGGGGGAGTTCCCGTGCGGCTTCTTCGGGCTAGGCCCGGCCAGGTCCCACGGGTGAAGACCTGACCACCAGGCGCTCGCCTGCGAGCCCCTCCCCCAGGCCTGGCTCCAGGGTGAGGCCCCGGTATACCACGTCCGGGTGAGGTGCGATCACTCCTCACGTTGTTCGTCATAGGGGTCTTCTGAATCACTCTTAGTCTGGCCCGTCACCTAGAACCTGCTTGCCTTGGGAGACACTACCAGGGGCATAAAGCCCCCGAAAGCCCCCATACACCACTGCATACTTGTATGCAGTGGTGTATGTGTAAAAAAGTATTTGCCCCTTTCATGATGTATTGTGTTTTTACAATGATATTACAATGATAACGTAACTGATAGTTACGTTATCAATTTAAAAACTCAGTTCAATTTAAAAACTGCATTTTGATAACAAAATGCAGTTTTTAAATTGAACTTTTTTTTATTAAGGGAGAAAAAAATCCTGTGTGAAAAATTAACTGCCCCCTAAACTTAATAACTGGTTGGGCCACCCTTAGCAGCAACGACTGCAATCAAACATTTGCAATAACTTGCAAAAAGTTTCTTACAACATCGTAGAGGATTTTTAGCCTACTCATTCTTGCAGAATTTTTGTCTTTTAGTCACACTGAAGGGTTTTCCACCATTAAGCGCCTTTTTAAGGTCATGCCATAGCATCTCAATAGTATTCAAGTCAGGACATTGACTAGGCCACTCCAAAGTCTTCATGATTCTTTGTACAAAACCAAAAATTGTCCAGCTGTCCAAGTGGGTTTTAGCTTGAGGAGTTTTTGGTAGACAGCAGAGTTTATGTTTCCATTTATCACAACAAGTCTTCCAGGTCCTGAAGCAGCAAACAGCAACAACCATACAACAACCATATTTTACCTTTGGAATAATGTACTGTTTGTGAAAGGCCACATTACATTTATGCTAGATGGAATGGGACATACTCCTTCCAAAAAGTTCTACTTTTGTCTCAGCAGAGAGAGACAGTATTTTCCCACAGATCTTAAGGGATCATCAAGATGTTTTCTGGCAAAATTTACACCAGCCTTAATGTTCTTTTTGTTCAGCAGTGTCTTTGTCTTGCAGAATGTTTTTGCTCAGTATCATTCTTATGGTGAAGTCATGAACACTGACCCTGAGGCAAGTGAAACCCACAGCTTGTTTGTGAGTTTCTTTGGTGAGTCGTCTTACTTACTTACTTATTACTTACTTATTACTTAGGGTAATTTTGGTTAGCCAGCCACTCCTGGGAAGCTTCACCACTGTTCCATGTTTTTGCCATTGTGGGTAATGGCTCTCACTGTGTTTGCTGGAGTCCCAAAGCTTTAGAAATGGCTTCATAAACATTTTCTAGACCGATAGATTTAAATGAATCTCAGTTAAGCTATGTTTTAACAGGTTGGGAAGGGCAATCAGTTGTATTTCACTGACTAATATTTGAACTTAATTGATGTGTAACAAATGTGCACTAAAATAAGAGCTCAAAAAGGGTGGTGAAACACTTTTTCACAACACTGTGAATGTGTGCACGTGACAAATATGTGTATTTGTCACTGAGAGTGTATGGAAGGTGCCTCCCACCACCCAACAAACCCCGCCTCTCACTGCCACCACAGGCCCCCGCCACCAGCCCCAAACGTGATTATATTTGGATACTTTTTTTTTTTTTTTTTTTAGTGAGGACCTGCATATTTGTGATAGCAGAGTTTACATTGCTGTCTCCACTGACAGCAATGGGAGACAAATAAAGAAGGGAGAATAATAGTAGTGTTAAAGTGAAGAGAGCATATGAGGTGAAAAATGTCAGAGAGGGAACAGTGTGGTAATCTGATTAAGAAAGTATGTAAGGAAGGAGCGGGTAAAGTCAAGAAAGAGAAAAAAATATAAAAAAAACATGTTGGCTCAAATGTGTAGGAAAGAGAAAAGCGCAGCCAGCCAGAGAGAAAGCGAGCGAGAGAGAAAGTTGGAGAGAGGATGCTGTGGATGTGGGTAGATTGTAACATCACACTGTAGTTCCCTTGTGGGACAACCATAGACGGAGCACTCTCCCTGCTGCATGCAGCAAGAGAAGGCTTTGCTAGCAGGCAAATGTACAAGAGAAGAAGGAGAGACGAGCAAAGCAGAGAAAAATGCAGCTCCCTCCCCAGGAGACACAGTAGGAATTGTGTGCTAGCTCAAACACTATGTAGCTGGTGCGAATGGGTTGCAGATAGCTGAGGAAGAAGGCGAGACCACATCGCAGAGAATACATACGGAGAAGAGATGCTGGAGGACAGCAGACATAGAGGAGCAAAGGAGAACATCTTGGCCAAGTGGAAGGATCTGCAACATTATGTTAAAAAAAAGACAATAAGAAATTTTAAACATACCTGACTGTACCTAATCAACTGCTGATACTGTATGCTTTGACACTTTGAAAGACCAACTCTGTAACCTCCACCAGACAGGTTTTGTTTTCATTCTTGTTTACGTGTATGTAAACTAGCAGAAAAGAGGGCGCACTCACAAGCTATTCCCAAAAGTTGGAGGGCTGAAGCACAGAGGCCAAGGAAAGCCCCATTACATTTTCACTTTTGTTGTGTATCATGCATAAATCTTAATATCTAAATGTATGCATATGCAGGAGGCGGAATTGTTCAGCCTTGGTGGAGGTCTGGACTTCATTGAAAAGAAAATTATGGCACAGTAAATCAAAAGCTGTAGTCATGTCACGTACCCACTGAGTGCTGATAAAGCTGTCCTTGAACATAGAGGCATAAATTATACATTGTAAAGAGCACATTGTTGATAATTGTTTACATTTTGATAAGGTAGTTTCTTCTCTGTTCTTCTCTCTCTTGTTAGCTTCTGGTACTCTCAAAAAACAGCAAGAGTGACTCTCTTAAAATAAATAACTCAACTCAAATTTCCATATTCCATTTGCTTGTGGCCTCACCTTATTGTAATGTCTTTTCTTACCGTCCCGTTGCTGGCCTTTTTGCAGCGTCTCTGTTGGAAGGTTCCCCTGGCTAGAGAAGCCTGAACTGATTTGATCAATGTTCCCCTCGTTGAACTTGGCCTCTTCTGTATTGTTTTAAATGTTCCTTCATCCCTCCTGACAAGTGTGACGCTATTGATTAGTTTATTCTATTTGCTTTGACCTCTCTTCATCTGCTCTCAAGTCAATAGTGGAGGATTGAGAGAGTGAGTAAGCACCTCTGATGACCTCCTCTCCCTCAATTTTGTACCTCTCACCTTGTCCACATGCAGGCAGTAAACAAACGACCACCGCTGCTGCAATTTTGATGAATCCTGAAGGTCAGGGAAGGACTGTGCGTGTGTATCTGGTGTCAGCTGATGCTGTCAGATAAAGGTCTTAAGCACTGTTGTAGTGGATGCTCTGTTTTTTGTTGATGTGTCTGTGCCAAGGTGTGTGCAGATTGTGTCACCTCTAGAGGCGATAATAGTCACCAAGAAGCGGGGATCAATGGTTTGTGCTTGGTTTGTGTATCTGCCTGCTGTTTATTCAATGCTAATGAGGTGAACACTTATGGATGATGCCATGCTTAGAAGCAACATGAACATATAAACAATGTTGCTGCATATCATTCCGTTAGTTACTATTTCTGAACTATTTTCGGGAATATACCATACCAGCATAATCCCATGTCTGTTTATGCACTTTAGTGTGTTTGTCATATATTTTGGCTTTTGAATTAGCATAGCTCAGGATGCTCCTCCTCTCATCAGCTTTGCTCATTTTCAGGAGTGAGTTCATTTATGGAGACCAGGGTCTCCCTCACTATGCAGCAAAAGGAGATAATTATCCTTTTTTTGACTCCCACATTTTGATGAAAAATGCAAACAGCTGGGGCTGGAAGCAGCTTATCAAAAGGTTAACTCTTCCCCACAGTTGTCTGTGCCTACAAAGGAGAGCAATTCCAACCACAGTGGCGGCAACAGAGCACGTTGTTTTTGCCTGCTGTTTGGTTCGGCTGCTTTGACCTGCTGGTTGCCCAAATGGGTTGTTTTCCACAAGTTAACTTTCAATCAAGAGACAGACCAGCTGTTGTTTGTGTTGTGATCCATACATCATTTCTCCAGCAGCCGCCTGAGTGCACATTCACAGAAAAAAGACACATAATGTATACGCTGCAATCAGTTACTTTGCCACTTTGTCACTTTGGCTTGTGGACATTTTAACGTCAATAGAATGTCAAAGAAACATGCAAAACACTTGTTGCTTTGTCTGTTTGCTAATTGGAATCTAGTCTCTGCTATTTCACCTAATTTGCCCGAGTACAAAGGAGGTTGCGAGTGACAGCAACATTCCGAAGAGAGTGAATACTACTACTGAATTCAAGAAAGAAGTCATTGCAAACTTTGAAGATGGTGCGCACGTTGCCGCTGTTGGCAGGATGTACTGGAATCCCTCATCAACAATAAGTACCACCCTGAAGAAAAACAATGTAATCAAGTGAGCTAATGTTGTGAAACAAGTGACAGAGTAACAAAACAGAGACCATAAACCATGGAAGGTGTTTAGAAGCTGTTTCTAGTGTAGCTCAACAGCTTGCTGGAAGTAGCCAGAGCTGACCTGTTCCAGCAGCAAGCCTGCTGGATCAAACACGGAAAACACCTGCAACGAGTAAGTCTGTTGATGAATTTAAAGCATGCAGAGGCTGGTTCAAAACTAAAAAAAAAGAAAAGAAAAAGAACAGGCACACACAGCGGTGTCAGCCATGGCGACAAACGTGTCTCCAAACTTTGTAAAGGGCCTCCATGTTTGTGGCATTGTGGATGTTAAAAAGCCTTCACCAGATGCCTCTGCATAGATTTGTAGGCCACATGAGTGTAGCTACATTACAAAAAAGGGGATTGCTCTCCCAACATAATCTCCTTTTGTCCATTCCCCCACCCCTCCACCCCTTTGCAAAACTATATGTGGTGTTAAAAGTTAATTTCTCCATACATATGTCACGTTTGTGATAAATGGTTATGTTAAATCCAAACTGGGGCTAGTATGTTTTACAAATGTTCTTTGTTGTTTTTTGATTTGTTAACTTGAGCCCCATATTTAAGAATAACCAAGGCCACTTGTTTGAGTGCATAAATCAATGTTGTTGTTTTTTTATTTTCTGGAAGTGACATTCTTCAGCCTATAGGTTATAACTCCACCTATTGCTTTGGCAATTGGTTTTTTTCACCTTGGAGAGAAGGAAAACCAAAATGTAAAATAAAGTGTGTGTAGAATTATATCCACAGCCTTAACCTGAAATACTCATCATTATGCGTGTTTAGATTTTTTCATTGAGACTCACAAATCTTTGCCTTTTCCCCCTTCTCATACACCTCTGTCATTCATTCATGCAAACACGTGCATGCCAAGCTAAAACAGTCACCCTTGAGGCCTTATGTAGAAGTAGCGCTGCCTGGGAAAATGATAGCAAGAGAAAAGAGGCTCTGGAGAGAGAGTGAGAGTTATCTCGTTCGATGTCAATGAACGGGCGCCTCATTTCTCTGCGCCTCCCCCTCCCTCACCCTCTCTCGTCTTTCTCTTCTGCAACTTGCATGACTCCCATCGCGCTCGCCTTCTCCAGTGCTAGTCAGACAGTCCAAGGACAAAGTAGAGATATGCTGGGAGCAGTGGACTGTCCGTCACTGAGTCTTTGAGGCTGTTCTCCCGTTACTTGTTTTGACAGTTTGTAGATGAGTCCCTCTCCACTTAACCCCCATACATCCCGTGCACAACACTTATCATGACTTACATAAGTAGCACAATGCAGGATTTAAGACACCTAGGGTGCAATACAAGGCTTGCTGCTACTGAGGTCACACCCTTGTGTTTTAGCAATCTTGCTAAAACACATTTTGTATTTATAGAATTCTCAATCAGCCTGTAAAAAAATATGAAGATATAACATTGGACTGATTTTATTGAATCCCCCTAGTGAGGATAAGTGGCATAGAAAATTGATGGATGGAATATAAATATTGTCCTCTTGGTTGTCCTCTTGGATTGACCTGTGTTTTTCTATTTCCTTCATCATCATATGTATGATATATCAATGAATACTTTGCCACATAGAGCAACTGCTGGTCACAGCAGAGATGCAGCAAATGCACACCTTGCCGGAGAAGCATCTAAAAAACACATATAGATCGGTTCGCAGCTCAATGTGAAGCGGCTGGGATGAGAATCAGCAACTCCCAGTCCAAAGCCATAGTTCTCATCCGGAAAAGGGTGGAGCAACATTTCTGCGTCAGGTATGAGATCCTGCCCCAAGTGGAGGAGTACAGTACCTCAAGGTCTTCTTCACGAGTGAGGGAGGGATAGATGTCCGTTGTGGTAAAGAGGGATATTCCTTAGAGAGAGGGTGAGAAGCACTGTCATCCGGGAGAGACTCCCAATAGAACCGTTGCTCCTCCACATTGACAGGAGCCAGATAAGGTGGCTCGGGCATCTCGGACGCCTCCCTGAGGAGGTTTTCCGGGCACGTCCGACCGGTATGAGGCTTTAGGTGCACGTTGGAGAGACTATGTCTCTCAACTGGCCTGGAAACGCCTTGGGATCCGCTTGGAGGAGCTGGACAAAGTAGCCGGGGAGAGAGAAATCTGGCCTCCATGCTTAGGCTGCTGCACCTGCGACCCGATCCCGAATAGGCGGAAGAAAATCAATGGATGCATGGATGTATAGAGTGCTGTGTTGCCTCATTGTTGTTTTTTGTGACATACGTGTGCATGCCAAAACTCAACAGCTAACCGGCATATTTGCAGATGACCACGTAGCTATCAATTCTAAAAACATTAATTTTGAGTCTGTGTCTCCATTAGTTAGTCATGCAGTGTGTTATTGCAGCCTTGGTTTGTCTGCCTAAAGCAGACTGAAGTACCTGGCCCGAGGGTCTGTGACCCTGAGACACTCTTAACACAGACATAAATTCACACACCTACACACAACACCACTCCAATGTCTGACCTTCGGCCCTCACAGCTCACACATGCACAACATCCCTCCGATAGACTTCTCGTGTGTGTGTGTGTGCGTGCGTGTGCGTGTGTGTGTGTGCGTGTGTGTGCGTGTGTGTGTGTGTGTGTGTGTGTGTACGTGAGTGTGTCATGGTTGCTGAGTTCTCTCAAACAAACAGGGGAAATCCTCCTTGTCTTGCCTTGTCCATCATGGGCCATCTCACTGTTCCAAGGCACGTGGGTGTCAGAAAAGCCTTCCCCGACCTCCCGGGCCAGGCTCCAAACTCAGGAGGTTTCTCCACCACACACACACACACACACACACACACATATCTTGCACAGGCTGCTTGGCTCCAGCCGGGTTCCCCTGACGTAGGGACACAGGCAGACAGGAAGTTACAAGGGAGGTTTGTGTCAATTGACTTCTCTTTAGAACACTTTGGGTCTGACCTGCTCTCCAGCATGTCGCTTCCTCTTGCTTCATCATTCCATAAACAAGCACATCCCCGCCACTGAAGGCGCGTCGGCTCGCCAACACTAATAACATTGCTCATGTTTTGAGTTGACGCTCGACATCTACGTGAGTTGGGGGGGGGGGGGGATTTCTGACTCACATAGATGTTTGTGTTATATGACTGAATGAAGTAGGACAAAACAAAAAGTGTGTGTGTGTGTTTCCTTCTGCTGTGTTCTGATTACAAGGATGGAAGATCTTCATCACAGAGGAAACCGTGTTAACCTGTCACCTTTCGCCTCTCGCTATTTATCTTTTGTGTGTCCTTAAAGCACACATCCACACATGCACAAGCTGGCTAACATGCACACACGTACCCTCACTCACACACACACACACACACATACATACAATAAGTAGCAGCCATCCACTGATCTTGTTGAGTGTGTGTCAACTCCATTAGCACATTCCCCGATAGGGCCAGAGCCCTCTTATCTATGGCAACCCATTAATTGCACTTTGTTCCCTTAAGTGATCTATTTCAGACCTGTCCCGCCCATAACACCCACTGCCTGCTATCTCCAGCCCTGCCCTGCTCCTCCCCCACCTGACCTCTCTCCTCTCCTCCCTACTTCATCCCCTCACTTCTCTTTGGCTTTGTTGTTTTTGCAAATAAACACATGCACACACAGACACACAACCGTCCCCTCTTAAAATCGCTCAAGATCACAAGGTTGTGTGACAAGTAGCTACATACGTGAATAGCAGTGTATGTATGTGTAATAACATGTTGTACTTCTCATACTGTCTTGCCCACACTTTTTTCCCATTTTGACCTTCAATATTTGTACACACTCCGTAGCTACAACATTAGAGGCTTACAAGTTTGTTTATTACTAGAACCACACTATAAGTATATTGTCAAATGTGCAGTGATGCAGTTCAAAAGAAATCAGTAGTTAACCTTTCATCAGTGTGTGTCTGAAAGGTAATTGCAAATACCAACCTAGCTTAAAATGAAGGTTTCTATACAAAAATATTTTCTTAACAAAACACCTGTTTCATTCATTCATTCATTCATTTTCTATACCGCTTATCCTGTTTGTACTGAATAGATTTCACGTATTTTTTCATCCACCCATGTTCATTGGTGTACAAAGATATATGTTCATCAGTCTATAAATCTGCATGCAGCATAACTGTGGTATAGTGGCTTTATTTTTTTTACATTTGCGCTTTAATTATCAATGTTTATTATTGACATGAGTCATTGCATTGACGACCATTCATATACTGTATAACAGTGGAGTCTAGAGACTGAAGTGAAAGTTCTGACTGCTTTTCATCCAAATATACTGTAAATATCCCCTTATGTTAACAAGATAACTACTGATAATAGCGAGGGCAGCGTGTTTTTGCAGCCCTAGTACTGATTAATTTGATGGACTTAAAACATTTTAAATACTGCCATGAACATGTCCTCGTGTATAATGCCTTCAGAGACCCAGTATTACCTTGCAATGGACAATGATTGTGTCATTGGGCTACACATTACTTTCTATTGAACTTCCATAACCTGGTTATTGAAGAAGGCCTCTGTGCAAGGTGTGTATGATCACTATGGCAGTATGTGCACGGGGTGTGTGGGGTCTTACTCTCAAGGCTGCCTATTCAGTAAGCACTGATGCTGAATGCAGCCTCTCTTTCTTACAGGTGCAATGGGGGCCTCTCCTACCCCTCTTTTCCTCCACCACCTCTTTTGTCACTCAATGATGTGTGCATGTCTCATACTGTGGAGGAGTGCACATTTGTGTGTCAAAGTGTGTGTGTTTCTCTATGCCTAGTATTGTCCTTAAGGTGCCAGGGAGGTATGTGCATGTGTGTGCACCAAGCATGTGTCTGTGTGTGTGTTTAAGACCTCATTGTGTTGAAGTGGGGAAGTGCTTGTGTGAGTATGAAGTGTAGCTTTGAATTTGGTTATATAGAATTGTGTGTATTTCATAGTGTGCATGTTCCATGCCTTCCTTAGCAAGGCTGGCTGTCCTGACCTATGCCCTGCCATCATGACAAATGTGTGTGTAGGTGTATGTTTCATTGTATATATGTACGTTTATATTTATGCATGTGCATACATGCAGTGTGTCTGCATTCATAGATCCCTCTCCTTTCAGCAAAGCTGCTTTTTAGACGCATTGTGCCTAGCCATAGAAACAGAGGCTCTCCATTGCTCTTCAATAGGCCAAAAACAAAAAGGTGTCAGGCGAGCTAGCAGCCCCAGAGTGTTTGTCATTTATGTCCTAACCAATGGTAATGCACATGGGACAAAAGACTTGGACAGGGAAGTAGGCCGGTACATTGTTTACAGTTCTAATGTCTGGGTGGCACTCCCCAAGTGTACCCAAACTCATTCAGGATACCCTTCCTGCCCATGTATATAACAGAGGACCCTGTATGCTATATTCAATAAAAAGAACGATTTTGTATTTTATGTGTTGATGCACTTTCCAACTCAAATTTGTAATCTCTGTATTGCTTGGCTTTTCACGCATTCGCACTGGCAAGGTTTCTCCTTCTGTATTGTTTGCTCATCACACTTTTAATCGCCAATCGTCAATTATTTTGTGTACTTCACGTCGTTGTACTGCGTAGTTGTTAGCATGTCGCAATTTATTCAGTTTCATAAATTCATCACAATGTAACGAATTAACTCAATTTAATTTTGAATGGTGGAATTACTGCTTTTTCTCCTTAGCCTCACTGGGAAAGTCTACTCCAGGGTCACGGAACAATGGACCAGCTCTACACCCTTGCAAGCGTACTGGCGGGTATGTGGGAGTTTGCCCAACCGGTCTACATGTGCTTTGTAGACCTGGAAAAGGCATTCGACCGTGTCCCTCGTGGTGTCCTGTG